>JAUELF010232120.1:0-13441 GCA_031471495.1 Clinocardium nuttallii
TATCTAACTACTGTATAAGTTTGATTGAGATACAATAAAAAATAAAGACTGTATCATGTTAACGAGAAATTGTTTACAGACGCACGCACGGACGCACGGACAATGGACGAATCGCCACGACATAAGCCCTTCTGGCCTTTGGCCAGTAGAGCTAAAAACTACAGCAGACGCCTTTGTAAACATTTAGGCAAATACATTGAAAATCTCCATAAATGAAAATGTAATTACATGTTTATTTAACCCTTTCCCACATACAGTTACTCTGCAGCAGACGACTTTCAAAACATGGTGACAAAAACCTGAACAATGTCCATAAAAGATAACTTAATTATTAAATAAAATTGAAAACATTGTGAGCAAAGGAGAAATTGCTCATCATGAGCAATTTCACCTTTGACCACAATGTTTTTAAAAGCCGTTTGCTGCTATTGTGTAAAAATGCGTCGCCAGGTGGGAAAGGGTAAGACAACTGGAAACATTGTGGCAACAAGAAATATTGTTCAGCTTAGCAGTTCAATATGCCTCGATCTGCTTAAAGGAAAGGCTTAAGTGTTAATTACTTAAAGGTTCCTATTATGCAACAAGGGTCATACAATTACGGTTCCTAAATATATTTGTATTTATCAACAAACACTTAAATGTATACAAGATTATACATGACTGAATAATTATTGTCCCCATCAGAAAGCTACAAACTTAACCCTTTCCCTCATACTACAATTCAATTTCTGCAGCAGACGACTTTGAACATATTATATCAAAACATAGAAAATCTCTATAATTGAATGGATAACCTATGACTAAAAGTGGAAAACCATGTGGCAAAAGGAGAAATTGCACGTTTTGTGCAATTTCTTCTTTTGTCACTATGTTTCCAAAAAGCCGTCTGCTGCAGAGGCGTCAGAAAGCGTCTGTTTAACAAAGTAACATCCCACACTTCTGTACTTACTTTAGATAATGTTTCACTTTGCAAAAAGCCTGTAACTCCTTTTTAACAACCTGCGGGTTTCCTGGGAACTATTAAAATGACTTCCTTGCCTAAGACTGTTATTATATATACATTGTGTTTTGTATTTGGTATGATAAATAACACATAGAAGCAGTGAGATGACATAATACAATGTTGTAACATTACCAGTAACAGTGTGATCATTAAGATGGCACAAACTTACTTCAAACCCTAAAGAGTGATATATACATGTATATATCACTTTAAAACATTCATTTCAACAACAGATCAGTAAAACATATATTTTGTGGAGTTACAACAAAACACACAGGAAACAAAATATAAATCATGCAAATTGATTTTTGAAAGTGATGTCATGTTTTTGTTTCTTAATGACTAAAAATGTCATGTTAAAATTTACGAATTTTACTAATAAATACAAGAAATGTCATGTTTTGTTCATACATTTTACAGAATTGGTAACAAATGTATTTTTTCCATGAATTCAAATGACAAAAATATTTTTATGTCATGTTCTATGGCTCGTTTTGTCATGAGTTTCTGTTTAAGTAATTGCACCTGTCAGTCCAAGATAATTCAAAGTATTTAGAGCTTCAGAAGAATGCCTCAACATCACAATCATAAATCAGCAGTTTCTAGAAGGAAACAATATATATAGATCTAGCCTAGACAGTGACACACTATAACCTTTTCCCCGATATAAACAACATTTTACAATTTTCCATCATACCACTTTTAACCCTTTCCCACAAACAACACATCTGCAGCAGACGACTTTTAAAACAACCAATATGGAAAACCTCAGTAAATGAAAGTATAATGACTGGAATATAAGCTGAAAACATTGTGGCAAAAAAAGTAATCGCTTGTTTTAAGCAATTTCTACTTTTGTCACAATATTTTCACAAGTTGTCTGCTCTAGAGGTGTCAGAAGGCATCTAATATGAGGGTAGCGGGTTAAAATCATTGTGATTGCAATTTTTCCATTTCCGAATTAATTATCACATTATACTTTCGGTTTTCTTTAAAATTTTCCTTTGGATGTTTTCAAAGCAGACACAAGTAATTTTTATCCGGTAAAAGGTTAAAATATATGAATTCAAATAAATAACTTTTCCCTCAATTTGCTTTGAACTGAAACAGTTCAGAATATTCTATTTTTATTTTAGAAGAAGAATTGACATCAATAAGTATTGGCTATATAACAGTCAACATATGACAGTCAACATAAGTACTTAATAGTATTATTGTATATGTCAATGTGTTAATTTATTCACAATTAAATATTACAAAATTAAATATTACAAAATTAGGAAATTGAGGAAAATGTTATCAGCTGTGCATTCAATATTATGATGTTTATTAATTATTAAAATCCATGTTAACTCAGAAAAGTGTATCTGTATACAAGTAGAGGTATGATTGTTATAATAACAGACTGGTTATAGACACAGTGACCATTTAAGCCGGATGGCTGCATAATTATAGATATCATGTGATCGGATACCATGACAACTTTACTCACTGGGCGTTCAGAGGACGCTTTAATTGATGGTGAAGGATTGATGCTACTTCGAGAGGGAGATGCACTTATACTTCTGGAAGGAATTGCCTCGCTCACAACGCTAACACTGTTTAAATCACCTTCTAATTCAGCGCATTTATGCTTATACTGCAATACCTGATTTAAGGGAATAAAGAAGAGAAATATGTGCAATAGAAATATGATAGAAAAAAAACCAATACGAAAAGGGTGTGCACCAATCATTTTTTTGGGAGGGTCGTCACTATGGAAACAGGTTGCTAACATTCAAAGCCACCAAAGCTATAAATAAAAAAAAACACACATGACCTTCGACCTGAAAAAACATGACCTTACCCTTCGTTCAAAGTCGTAGCGCGATTTTAAATCACCATAATCAACTTCGAGGTCTTCCACCTTTTTCTTGTACTGAAGAACCTATGAGAACGTCAGAGAGCGGGTTAGTTCAAGCTGATTATGATTACATGGGCTTAGTATAATATTATAGAGTATAGACATAACATAACTACAGTAACATGGAAGAACCAAGTCTGCTACAATAACACGACTTGTGTCAGTTAATACCAAACAAGACTTGATATTCTTTTTTCAGCAGACTTGGTACTTGTATGCAGATCTCTAGATAAGAGGTGGTATTTCATTTTCTAAAATCCTAAAACCGTATGATGTGCGTGCTCTAAAAGAATCGTCACACTGAGACGATTCTTTTGAGAACCCACAACAGATGTTTTAGTTGGGTTATAATAGAGAAAACCAACATTATGACCTCTGTGTAATGTATCAGCCTGCGCAGGCTTATCTTGGCCGACACATTCTGTCTCAGGGGGACAGAGGTATCGAGTAATGACTCCTGAAACAGAAAATCCACAGGAATTGAAAAGTGTCTGTACAGATAAACCTTTGCGGCATGCTAAGGGTGATCGGGGTCGATACTTTACGCAGAGTCCACGTTGTTGGTTTTCTCGCGGCACGGCTCAGATTATGTAGTGTGGATCTCTCTTATTACCCGACCACACGAAAAAACTCCATTTACTTGTTCTTATCTAGATCTCTGTTGGTTAGACCTGTAGTACATAAAACTCTTGACTAACACGCCACAGGGCTTCTGGAGCCCAGCTTAGAGAGTTACCTTGAAGTGCGTATCACGAGTTAGCAATTCTTTATAGCGGGACGTATCCTCTAACTCTGTACATTTTTTCTTGTATTGTAATAACTGGAAATAGTGTAATCAATTAGAATAACATAATCACATAGGCAGTCATAATATGATAACTATTTGTCTAGAAATTGTCAAAATAATTTACATATTAACAATTAAAGCAGTTAAATCAGTTACTATAAACCTGACACACAATAAAGGATGATGTGAGCACCTTGTAAAAGTAAACAATCAACCAAATTTAAACTACAATTTCATGTATACAGAACTCGTACATTTGCACAATTTTGGTGGTGTGGCAGTGGTAATGTCGCCAGTAAAATAGTTTTAAATCATAGGAGTTCAGCCAAAATGTACTGTTCAGGGTATAATAACTGTTGTTGTGCTATCTACACATAAATGGATGTTTAAAGTTTTGAAAATTTAAAATACAAAACGATGTCATTTACTCCTTCATTCATGTGATTGTCAAAGTTGTCTCCCTTCCTATGCTGCACACTCAGAGACACTGTACTTTGATCTTTAAGACTGCATTATTTTAGCTGTCATATTATTTATAAGTTTTGAAAATTTAAAACACAAATCAATGTCATTTATTCCTTCATTTCCATGCTTGTCGAAGTTGTTTCCCTTACATTTGATAGAGAGCTAAAAACATTGTAGAACATGGTGTGTTAGTGAAACACAAATGCCCAGGGCACTATTCTATAATACAAAACTGTAATGACGCATGCAGTGCAGCGTGGTGGTCCTCAAAGCATCCTACCATAACAGTCAATTATGAACATAACCGTTTTTCTGATAAAAGACAACTTTTTTATACATCTGCTACATACCAATTATATTAGACAATTGCTCAATTTCCCACAATGTTCTCTCCCTTGTTTCATTATTATGTTTTCCATTTTCAAATGTTTTTAATAAGTAAGTCTTTAAAATAGTACATCAGTTAATAGGATAAAAGAAAGTTGAAAGGTTTTTGAAGTGACGTAAAAAAGATCAAAATATGACATGACATACATGAATGAATGAATAAATGACATGAGACATAAATTGTCAGCATAATTCTTGTTAAATTCTGATCACAGATCAAAGCTTGCTATACTGTGTGAGCCTCAACACAGAAAATAGGCCTTCAAACATTTGAGACATGTGTAAATACAGATAAGCCAGTGTATACAGTCTGATCAAGATCTGCACTCTTTACCAATCAAGATACTGAACCCTTAAAGCATACAAGTAAATAATGTTGAAGGGACTGGCCATAAGATGGAACAGGATGGTAGATCTCAAATAATACTAGGGTAAAAACTCTGAAGGTCACTCTTTCTACATTGAAACTCACATGTTTTCAACAATTCTTGTTATTACTTATGTATTTTAGTAGTAGTTTATTACTACTTTGATTACAATTTTTTCAGAATTTCTGTTAATGAACAGCTTTTCAAGGGACTTTAATCAGAGCTGTTCACCCTGACATCAGCATTATCAGTCATAATAGTATCTCTGCAATACTGGGAGTCTTGGTGGGATAGCTATACATATGTGTATAGCTGTTTAAATTTTGTTTATTCGACATGAACTAAAGCTTCCTTGTCATTTCAACGTGCATGCATTACAAAACTGATATTGTATTAAGCATGACAAAATATCCCTGGGTTTGACCAACACCCCAACTTTCAAGGCAATTCTTAATATTTAACTCAATGACAATGTCAATGAAAATATGCATGGTCTATGATGTGATGATTGTAAAATATTCTGTGCTCTGAAAATAATAAAAGACTTTAAAATCACAAACAACAAGCTCAGTACCTGCCACATGGCCAAGCGAGCAAAGAACTAGATAAAATGAATACATGTATGCTGTCAGTTTTAAGAAATCTCAATTAAGTTAAAAAGAGTCCTATGGTATATTCTCTGAACAGTGATATATTATAATTGAGTCGGTGCAAGGGGAAAGGTACACGTTAGCTTTTGAGAACATCAGACTGTGCATACACACAGTCTGATCAAGATCTACACTGTTCACATATAACTTACACAAGCTTGTCTGATTAGACTGATCAGGTGGACAAGATGGGTTTGTACCTACACTGTTAAGAAATGCCAACTTGTACCTTTTCGTCACACTGGCACCAGCTCATTTAAGCAAGAATGTTGGAAGTAACACATAATTATGTCACCTGCAAGTTAGTAAAAGTATGAAAAAACATCTCAGAGAATAGCTCACAGACATTTTTCGTCTGAGAAGATCTCATAAATGATTTAATTAAGGTAAAAAGAAACTGATTCCTTATGCATGGTAAAACAAAATGTACAGTGA
The DNA here is from genome assembly GCA_031471495.1 of Clinocardium nuttallii. Lineage (NCBI taxonomy): Eukaryota > Metazoa > Mollusca > Bivalvia > Cardiida > Cardiidae > Clinocardium > Clinocardium nuttallii. The sequence goes on from JAUELF010232120.1 coordinate 5,999, forward strand.
ATTACATCTAATTGCAAAAACTCGGCTCATTTGCAAACTGAACTGAAACAAACAGTTTGATTAAAGAACAATTTTCTTTCAATTATAAACCTGCTAAGCAAAACGCATAAGTTCTCATGGCAGAGTTTGCCTATTTGTTATATTGCCGTTAAATGCCATTTTCAACAGTTTTTCATTCATATCATAGGGACAGAATAATATTCCTAATTCCTGGATAGCAGTACTAGGCAAGGAAACATGAGTTGGCCAAAGGCACCCTGTCATGACGGCCTAGAGCAGGGTCCAAGTTCCCCCAAATTAAGCATACATGTTTGATTTATGCTTACATAAGTCTTTGCAAGTAAGAGGAATCCATTGAGCAATTTTCCTTTTGTCACAATGTTTTCAACTATATTCAATAATTATTATATCTTTATTTATAAATATTTTCCATATGTTTGCAAAGATGTTTTCAAATATGTCTGCTGACAGAACCTAATAGAGTAAAATTTGGTATTAATTTCAGCAATAAGCAAATGTTCAAAACCATTTTCAATTCCCCAATATCTTTCTATATCTTTAACTATTTTTGTTGATGGCAAAAGCTACAAATATTAAATTAGACAAATATGCCTTGTAGGCCTAAGTACCTTTGCCTGTAGTTTCTGTACCAGCTGTGCCTGGCGACCCTGTCCGTCCTGGTAGGCCTGAAGCTTGCGCTTATAACTGCCGTGCTCTTCCTCCAGTTTTCGCCTCAGATCAATGTTCTGTTGAAGCAGGGGCTTGGAGGCAGAATCACTTGGGTCGAATGCTTCTCCCTTCAGTGAGGACTCAAGCTGTAAGTAAATAAACAAGTCACATTAAACGTCTGTCTAATAGTCCGGTTAACAACTTCCCACAAACAACAAATCTGCAGCAGATGACTTTGAATAAATCTAGGCAGAAATATGGAAAATTTCTATAAATATACCAGAGAAGAAATATTGAATAAAGTTGAAAACAAAGTGGTGAAAGGGGGAAATTGCTCATTAAGAGCATTTTTTTCCTTTTGCCACATTGCTTCCAGATGTCGTCTGTTTGAGATGTGTCAAAATGAGTCGTCTGGTTTGCTCTCAAACCTTTACGAACACGGCAACCATTATAATTAATAAAACAACACGTCTTTACACAAGCCGTTTTTAACTCCGTTCAAACCAACAAAATGTACTAACCTGTTTGGGCCCTTGCCGCCCCGAAGGTTACGGCAAGGACAAGAATGATAGGAGGTATCATTCTGTCGAAAGTCGAAATATACCGGACTAGGGGTTAACCAGGCCCTTATATACGAGGGCAAACCGGATTGTCACGTGATACTCACAGCCGGATTTTATCAATGAATTCTATCAGACAAAAAGAGGTTAACTTGAAGCAGGACACTTTTGTTTTTGTTTCATAACTTAAATGGACACATTCGAACCGTTGGTGCTACGTTAACAAAGTGTGTATCAAGTTCTGCTTGGGTCTCTGTATCATGTGTAAGCATGTTTGCAAGGTGGTGATTCTGACAAGACTGTTTGGATGAGGAGTCTCACACGCATTCTTACATTTCGTTAAGACTATCAGGAAGGGCATTTTTTGTCTGCCAAGTCGACTTTTGATTTTTGAGGATTGTTCTTTGATAAGGACAGAGAAAGTATTTCTGAAAGTTCCTTCTGGGGCCAGACAAGGGAAACATTTGGCCTACAAGCTGTCCGGCGTTCAGTAACATTGAACGTTGGTAAAACGATCTAGATCGCAAATTTGAGAAAGGCTTTAAACGAATCGTTGACGCAAGCGATCGTTAACAATAAAGAAACATAGAATAAAGCAAGAGTCGACACTTTTCAATGTGTTATGAAAGCAGGTGTCAAAATAAAGTACCTTCCTTAAAAAAGTGTACCTATACGAGACATTTGAAAAACAATTCCCCTTTATTCTACAATATCAGTTTTTCGGTAGCCTCTTTTGAACTTAATGTCTTTTGCAGAAGGATTTCAGCTCTTTCTCTCTGTAAAAAAAGTTAAGCCAGATAGAAATATTTCATTTACACCCAACCTTGATCACCGAGAAGGGATACCTGGTACATTTAAGGTAATGTGACTGGACACTAAAGACGCCGATCGCTCTCGGAATTGACGTACAGAAAGTGATTACTCTCTAGGATGTCACTCTGTCTTTTAAACACAGCACAGACAGTTTTGACTGCGGTAAAATGACAAACAGAGGTTCTCGAATGTGACTCTCTGACAGCTAGACACCACATACACAGTTTTGACAGCGCATGAAGGACAAAGAAGGTTATCGAGTGTAACTATCTGACGTCTAGAGGCTAGAAAAAACGGTTTTGACAGCGGATAAAGGACAAAGAATGTTCTCGAGGGTGAAACTCTGATGGCTAGAGGCTAGAACAACAGTTTTGACAGCGGACAAAGGTCAAAGAAGGTTCTCGAGGGTGACTCTCTGATGGCTAGAGGCTAGAACAACAGTTTTGACAGCGTACAAAGGACAAATAATGTTCTCGATGGTGACTCTCTGATGGCTAGAGGCTAGAACAACAGTTTTGACAGCGGACAAAGGACAAAGAATGTTCTCGAGGGTGACTCTCTGATGGCTAGAGGCTAGAACAACAGTTTTGACAGCGGACAAAGGACAAAGAATGTTCTCGAGGGTCACTCTCTGACGGCTAGATACCACATAAACAGTTTAACTGCGGATTAAGGACCAACGTTAGTTCTCGATGGTGATTCTCTTAGTGCAAGACACCACAAAAACAGTTTTGCCTGCAGATTAAGGACGTACAAAGGTTTTCGTGGCTGGTTCTCTGACAGCTAGACACTAGAGAAACAGTTCTGACCAACGAGTTGCTCCCTGACGACTAGAGGATAGAAAAAAAGTTTTGACAACGGATAAAGGACAAAGACGGTCCTCGGGGATTACTATCTGACGGCTAGATACCACGTAAACAGTTTGACTGCGGATTAAGGACAATCTAAGGCTCAAGAGGGTGACTTGACGGCTAGAGACTACATAAACAGTTTTGACCGCGGATAAAGGACCAACGAATGTTCTCGATTGTGACTTTCTGACGTTTACACCACAGAAAGAGTTTTAACTGATCATAAAGGGCTAAACAATGCTCTCGATTGTGACTCTCTGACAGATACATCACAGAAACAGTTTTGACTGCGGATAAAGGACAAACGATCGAAAATTCTCGAGGCCGACTCTCTGACGGCTAGAGACTACATAAACAATTTTGACCGCCGCGGATAAAAGACCAACGAATGCTCTCGATTGTGACTTTCTGACGTTTACACCACAGAAAGAGTTTTAACTGATCATAAAGGACTAAACAATGCTCTCGATTGTGACTCTCTGACGGATAATCACAGAAACAGTTTTGACCGCGGATAAAGGACAAACGAAGGTTCTCGAAACTGACTCTTTGACAATTAGACAGAACAGAAACAGAATTCACTGCGGATAAAGAACACACGAATGCTCTCGATGGTGACTCTCTGTCGGATACATCACAGAAACAGTTCTTGCTACGGATAAAAGACCGACAAATTCTCTCGAATTGGGGACTCTCTGATGGATAGACACCACAGAAACAGTTTTGACTGAGGATATATGACCAACACATCCTCTCGATTGAGACTCTCTGATCGATACACCACCGAAACAGTTTAGACTGCGGATTAAGGACACACGAAGGTTCTCAAGGCTGACTCTCTGAAGGCTAGATACCACAGAAACAGTTTTGGCTGCGGATTAAGGACCAACGAATGGTGACTCTCTGGCCGATACACCACCGAAACAGTTTAGACTGCGGATTAAGGACAAACGAAGGTTCTCGAGGCTGATTCTCTGACTGCTAGGCACCACGGAAACAGCTTTGGCTGCGGATAAAGGACGATTTCTCTCGATGGTGACTCTCTGACGAATTTATCACAGAAACATTTTTGACTGAGGACAAAGGACCATCGAATGCTCTCGGTTGTTCATCTCTGACGGATACACCACAGAAACAGTTTTATCTGCGGATAAAGGACCAACGAAGTATCTCGAGGGTGACGCTCTAACTGCTAGACACAACATAAACAGTTTTGACTGCGGATTAAGGACCAACGAAGGTTCTCGAGGTTGACTGACGGCTAGACATCACATACACAGTTTTGACTGCGGATTAAGGACCAACGAATTATCTCGATTGTGACTCTGATGGATACATCACAAACATAGTCTTGACTGCAAAAAAAAGATTAAATAATGCTCTCGATTGTGACTCTCTGACGGTTAGACACCATTACATGCAGTTAATGTCGCGGATATGCTCTCGAGGCTGACTCTCTGATTGGTCAATTTTGAGATTGAATTTTGTATCTGACCAATACGATACTTAAGCAGAAAGGCACGTTTTTGTTTTTTGAACATTGTCTCTTGTTGTTTATTAAAGCTTTCTCACGATTTATATACATAAGGAAAACAGTTCCAATCAATAACACAACGTCAAATTACGTTTGGGCATATAACAGGCGTGACCTTTTCGTTTTGAATGTCTAGTATACGATTATAAAACAAAATTAGATTTCACAAATAGGTCAATAATAACTACATTGACCTTTTATCGTGAACTCTTGCGTGTGTTAATTGACCGCGGATTCATGAATACATCATTCACTGTGCTTTACGCCGCTTTCACTCAAGTCACGGCGTTGCTACCATCTTTGAAATCTTTGGTATGGATCGAACCTGCGACCGGAAGCTTTACCATCACACCATAAGTACATAATTCAGATGCAATGCACTCGGAAATATATTGACAAGGAACATTTGTTAATGTTCGTGCGATGGTGAACATAGCGAGAATGGGCAATGCGAACATACGGCACAGTACGGTATCAAGCTATCTGCGAGTGCTCTCGAACGAATGGTGTATTTAGCTTTCACTTAATACTTTTCCCGTCAGGTTTCTAGAAAGTTATCTTCTTTAGCGGCGAGAAATACCGTCTGCGTCAGATAAAGATGTTGATTAAAAACAAAGGTTGAAGTCAGAATTTTTTCTAAAAATAAAAGCCCCGATAGATTATAACACCGCCTCCCATTGTGTACCTCTCTATATAAGTACGAATATAAGACTAAGATAAGACCGCGGGTCAACGGGCCTTTGACGAAGACCACTCCCTCTTGAACTTTAGCATATATAGACGACTTTTCATAGCTTTGAAAACAAGACGGCTAAGATGGCCCTTAATCGATCACCTGAGAGATAGGATACTAGCAAACTGCTAATAACAGGGAAAAATTGATCGAGACAGGTAATGAACTACACATGCAACAGCTTACCTGTAAAGTACATTTGTAATAAGGAATAAAATCCTTGAACAATTTGTAACGTGACCACCACAGAAACGTTCCTGTGAAGTTTGGTGTATATCAATCCATTGGTTTAGGAGCAGTTGTTGTTTGCATCTTAAGTTAATTTTACCCCTTTTCTGAATCCGCCAGGCAGCTATCTTGTTCAAACAATCAATACGACTTGATTAAATTACAGTGTCACTAAAGAAGCATTTCTGCTAAACCACATTGAACCAGACAGGAACTTTTATAGGTATTGAGTTTCAAAGTGTTGTCATTTTGCCACTTTATGATACTGAATGTGTGGCAATGATTTTCAACCAATCAATATGGCTTGAACAAGTTGTGTAGAGGGTCACTGAAATACACTTTCTTCTAAATTCTCTCGGAATCAGACAAGAAGACTTGTATCTCCCTTTCTGACACCGCAGCAGCCAAAGTAAGATTCCTATTAAGTTTGGTTGAAATCGGTACATTTGATAAAAGAGGAGATGTCGTTTAAAGCTTAAAGTTAATTTTACTCATTTTCTTATGCCAACCGTATGCTTTCAACCTATCACTATTGCTTGTTAACATTATGTAGAGCGTAACAGAAGGAACATGTCTACACATTTATCTTGAAATCAGACAAGCACTTTCATCAAAATGGAGTTTTAGATAAGTGTCAGTTAGCCCCTTTTCTGATGCCGCTACCATGTTTTTCAACCAATAATTATATTTTTGTAGATGGTCATCAAAGGAACATTCCTGACATGATATTGTAATCCAACTAGTGGTTTCAGAGAAGAATAATACCAGACCCCCTCCCCCCCCCCTCTTCTTCATAGCATTTAAATCTTTGGTTTAGATGTTGTTTGAAGCTAAAAGTTAACGACGGACGGACGACAACAATTACAACGACGGACGAAGGATAGAGAGTGATCAGAATAGATCAACTCAGGTGATCTACAAAACGATTCTTGGCAGAGGAGAAATTTCACCCTTAGTTATCTGTATATAAGAAATGAAATTTAAAAAAAGAGGGGATTTTGACCCGCTGATAAGGGTTGTGTAAACTATCTAAAATTAAGCTATCGTTTATATTACAACATTTTTACGTTTTACAATCAAGTTATTTCATTCTCTTGTATTAATGCGTTTTGTCGGCTCTGCATCAACGACCTTTGAAAAACTTTGCAATGGAGCAATTGCTCACTTTTTCTCCTTTTGCCACAATATTTATAAATACGTTTACTTTTTACGTTGAAGGAGCAATTTATCTCTTTACAACAATGAAAACCTTATTATCGTTGACTAAATGTTTTCATCATCGTTTAAGTCGGAACGGGTTAATTAAAAATACGTATGTGATTCATATTGAAAATTTAAGGTAAACAGTAGTCAAATCATTTAAACAAGGGACTCTATACTTGTATAGAGAGTCCCTGTTTAAACGCTTGACAAAACTTTGACTAGTTTCAAGTTGGCACAGTATGAAATCGATTACGCCAATAAACCTGTTTACAAATAATCGATATATACAGATTATAGAACCGTTACTAAAGGGCCACAACTCAATTATCGACTTAATTGCGGGCCTGGGAAAGGGACGCAATACCTGCAAATCTTCAGAAATAGTGCCACATGTTGCGAGGCGGGTTATTAAAATATCCCTAAGACTATATATGAAAACTAACTGTGTGGACTCGAAGTAAAGTATCGAACCGTATCAGCTTAAGCATGCCGCACAGGCTAACCAGGACTGACACTCTTCAGGAAGGTGATCTGGGTCGATACATTATGCAGAGTCCATAATGTTGGTTTTCTCGTGGAACGGCTCAAACATTTTCAGTTAGAGGGATAGAAGAAAATTGTATGCCAATGCCTTCATAGCCTATGGTAAGATGCCCATACGAGTGTGTTACATGACAGAGCTGTAACACGAGAAAACCTTCAGTGTGAATTCTCCGTAAAGTATCGACTCCGATCAGCCTGTATGCCGCGCAGGCTAACCCGGACAGTAATTTTCGGTTCCTGTGAGACGCAATGTGTCGGTCCGGATTGGATTGCTTGGATTGTGCAGGGCGATCTGGGGCGATATATTAC
>JAUELF010232131.1:0-23174 GCA_031471495.1 Clinocardium nuttallii
CATCTTAAATAAATTTAGTTGAGATCGATCTTTTTCATATCAAAGCGGGTTGTTTTCAGCCGAGCGTTGTCCTTTAACTTAGATGGCAATTGACTGACTTCATCTTGATTTTCCTCAGAAACACTAAGGGATACGTGTCTGTGTGTTTTGTTTTGCGTCAATATTTCTCTTACTAACATATTGTCACTTGAAATACTTTGTGTATGTATCTGCTCTGAGACATGTATGTTTAAATGCAATATTTGAAAATATGAATAATGCTTAAAGATACATTTCTGGTTTTCAATACTTTACTTTTTCGCAAATTGTCTTTAAACATTGACTAATGTTTTGTTATACGGAGTTTACATGCATGTATTCATACCAATGTATATCACAGATATAGATGAATGTTCCAACTCGTTGTTGAATGATTGTGATCAGATCTGTGGCAATGTTATAGGACACTATACATGTGATTGCAAAGAAGGATATAACACACACAATGAAACTCATTGCAAAGGTGAGGCGCATGTCTAATACAACACGTTTATAAACGGCGATATGCACATGTAAAACAACATTCCGGTAAGAAATTATGAGAATATTTGTTAATGAATTAGATTGTTCAGATAACAACGATGTTGTGAGCTTACTATGTACTTTTCAGACATATCAACACGTATACACATTAACCACATTAACCAAAGATGCAGGATCATGTAAACACTTTCACTCGTACAACATTTCGGAAGCATACAACTTTGGGCAAATCTGGGCGAACTATTGAAAATACACTTATCAATAAATATAACAAAACTTTAGAGTTGAAAGCTGCAAATGCTACAAATGCATCAAAATGCATCTGCATTTATGATTGATTGATTTGGGATTTAAAGCCATCTTCAACAATTCTCCATTCATTTCACTGCGGCCAGTTTACCAACACCTGGCTTTCTAACACCATTACCCAACACGGCATTCTTTCCAAGCAGCTGGCTGCTTTTCAACATAGACTGTTAGCGCGTTGGTGGAAGGCTTACAACGCTTGTCACTGTCACTTTTGTCAAACGTCGGATAGAAGGTAGACCGCGCTCGGATTCGGACTCATAACGCCTGGATTAACAGCTCGTGTCGCTACCGACTGAGCTACCGGGGCGCGGATGCATGTACGAAAGAGTCAATTCTCGTGAGGACTAAAACTTTAATATCAGCATTATTCCATTTAGATATTGATGAATGTATTCTACAAACAGCAGAGTGTGATCATATCTGTGAAAATTATGAAGGCGGTTTCAACTGTTATTGTGAATTTGGCTATATTCTGGCCGACAATCGAAGAACTTGTGATGAGGGTAAGATATTTATGTTTGAACAATGTTGGTTCATTATCTGGACATCATATTTCAATGGTGATTAAACTGGCATCTACAGGAGACATCTTACGAAAATGTTATTTTGTTGGAGACACTAAAATGGTTCATCATATTTATTTTATTTTGGTATCTTCACCAAAATGAGCTAGTCATCAACATCAGCCCCTTAAAATCAGCATGCTTTCAATTTTACTCTTTATTCGAATGAGATATTTGTACCAATCCGTGCAAATGGGTATACACAGGGCCTAACGAAGTGTCACATTGAAGACCACGTTATATAGGATTAAACTCAAGGTAAATGTTTCTAAAAAAGAAAACCATGTCTGCTTGATTAACGTTTTGGAATTCCAAATTATTTGACTGAAATGTTAGCGATGGCTTAAGTTTTCAGGATAGTTGTTTCGATATTAAATAGTTCAAGTTTGAATAAGTTTCATGTTGGATCAACAACTATGTAAATATGTATCATCTAGGATCAACAACTATGTATATATGTATCATGTTTGATCAACAACTATGTAAATATGTATCATGTGTGATCAACAACTATGTAAACAGGTATCAGTTTGGATCAGCAACTATGTAAATATGTATCATGTAGGATCAACAACTATGAAAATATGTATCATGTTTGATCAACAACTATGTAAATATGTATCATGTGTGATCAACAACTATGTAAATATGTATCATGTTGGATCAACAGCTATGTAAATATGTATCATGTTGGATCAACAACTATGTAAATATGTCAGATTTTCAGATAACAATTGTTGACACGACACAGACTCAATTCTAAATCAATCTTGCTTAATATGTATCTGTCTTTGTATCAGAGTATACCTATCGAACTTTGGTTCTAGGGTCATGACGGCTCTTTTTCTACATGTTTTTTCTTTATTAAATTAGCTTCATAAGTATTGCTAATGAACATCAAGCAGAACCAATGAACCCGGGTGACCATAACAGGGCCACCATGGCTCTCTTGTTTATAATATGTTTCTGTTCACAGATAAAAATCCATGTAAGACGGCTAACATTACCTGTGATGTGTGTGTTACAGACATACACACTCAGACTTTAAGTTGTGGGTGTAAACCAGGATACAGGCTAGGAAAGGATGGTTCTACATGTCTAGGTACTTTGGTATATCAAATCATGTACATTATAATTGCAAATGGATTCTCATAATGTACTTTACAATGTTGTATGTATTTATTCCTATTTATTAAGATTGTATTTTATGACCTTATAGCACACATCTTGTAAAAAATAGTGTTGACAAATGAGAAAGTGTCTCATTTTATATATATTCAATTGTTCGAGTCAGACAGTGCTTTTCACGGCTGTATTCAAAGCTTGTGACGTATAGTTAGCATAACACCGTGTACAAAGATATGCATGTAGCATGGCTAGTCTAGATTACATATAGCCAACACAGTATGGACATATACTTTTATGTGTCATCCTCATAGTATCGGATTGTTTTACAAGACAGGTTTTTTCTAAAATACTGACAGGGCAAATATTATTTATAAGATTTGCTTCTTCCTTCGCATATCTTTTAAATAATACTGCAATTCGAAGATGCATGTTTACATTATTTCCAATAAAACATTAGTTATAAGGATCTTTTAAAAAAAGCATGTTAAAATGTTACAGCCATGGTAAACTTTACATGACATACTTTATCAGATTTACAGGAATGTGCTGATCAAGAGTTGAACAAGTGTCAAGGGAATGCAGTATGTGTGAATGAGAGAGGATCATATCGCTGTGAATGTCCCATAGGATACAAACTTGAGAATGACAGGAGAACTTGCTCAGGTAAGTGTATACTCATATTTACTATTAAACAAATCTACAACAGACACATAATTCCAAAATCTGCAGCGAAACTATGCAAAATATAAAATGAATGTATATAGTGTTTAGAAGAGTTTGGAACATTCTCAAAAAATGAGAATTGCTGAACAAGTTCAAATTTTGCTTTTTAAATAAACTCTTTTCAAAAGTAATTTGCTGCTGATTTTACACAATGTGTATGTATTTGAGAAAGTATATCATTGTTGTGTATTCGCGAGACATTCATTACGTAGTCAATAGCATAGACTTTGAAAATACAATTATTCACTCAAAATGAATAAGGAGGTAGACGAGTTACGAGTTACGGTTCTTATCCTAACAATAGATGTGCTTTACTAAACATGCCAATATTAGAGACTCAGCAAAACATGAAACAGATATCAGAAACATTAGTTTATTAATGCCAATGCTTTTCAGTAGAAAGTATTTTTTTTTGGACAACAATTTTTGTTTTTCACAGTGTGCGATGAGTTCCACTATGGTGTCGATTGCAATGAGACTTGTAACTGCCTAAAAGGGACGTGTGATAATGAAAGAGGTGAGTATATCAAAGAACGCAGTCGATAAATAAAATGAATATATGTGACCATGGGAGTTACGAGAGAATTATGCATTCCACCATTTGAAAAGTATAAATTAATCTTGTTAAAGCTTGAACCGATTGTTGACGAGTCTGTCACCATTAAAGAACGATGCTCTATAACTTGTTGCTGCCGAACTGATATTCCTTAATGGGGCAATGCTATATAAATTACAGTATTGATAACGAAAGAGGCGAGTTAAGTTTAATAAATGAACTATGATGAAATAAATTAAAGCTATGATAAAGAATGCTGAAGTATACAGATTACGGCATTTGGTATTTAGCCTTTGGGCAATTATAAGAGACTTTTAATAATGAAAGGGGCGAGTTTATTTGAATAACTAAATTATAACACATTAAAGCTATGATAATGAATGTTGACGTATACACATCACATTATTTAGTGCATACAATGGACTATAATATTGGAGTAAAGGAATTGCGGCAGTTATTGAATTGTTAAAATGAACGGTGGAAGCACAGGTGTTACAGAATTAAGTAATTATGATGTACACGTGTACATGAAATGGTAATCATGGTATTCTGCATGTAAACTTTTCTGTGGAAACAGGGTGTATCTGTGATGGGGGTTGGCTCGGAGTGGATTGTGACAAGGACAAGAACGAATGCCAGTCTACACAGAATCTTTGTGTCGGAGAACATGTGAGATGTCAGAATACTCCAGGAAGTTACAAGTGTCAATGTGAAACAGGTTTTCATGACATCAATGGAATTTGTAAAGGTAAATATAACGTGTCTTCTTTTGAATTTTTCAACAACCACAAAGGTGTGACGCTGAAAACTTGGCCAATGGTAACTGTGTTTCGGCAGCGGCATCACATGTTATCGTTAACAGGTAAAGCGTTTAATTCACCTGGATTGATACATCTTTAATAACAAGTATTAAATAATGCATTGCTTTAAAATGTTTGTACTTTTAATAATCTAATTGAGCAAGCTTGGAAAGGAAAATTGTTGTTGCAAAAAAAATCCTCACTTTCCTATTCGGTTTACGCATGAAAGTGTATTCAATGCTATGATTTGAAATATTATCATATGTATTTCTATGTTCTATGTCTCAGAGGCTGAATAAGGGTCACGTGATTCACCGGTCTAGGGTTCAATGTACATTAAAGCTGGGTCAAAGTTAGAGACATCCCTTTACGTAAAGGTCGTGTGTTAGCCAAATTAATCTATAACATTTTAGCTTTTAAGTGTTCTGTTTTTTAGGGCAATCTGACATGCAACAGACAAAAAGTCTGATTTATACAAATTCATTGAATTATTGAGGTTTAACGATAATAACGATGATAATTCAGTTACTTTAAGGGGACCATCACATATAATGGGTGTTTCCTTACCTTCTCACAATTACACTCTTTCTAACATCCGTGTAAGTCAACTCGCTACGTTCTTTTGTAGACGTATAGTCCATTGTTGCAAGATTAATGACGTTGATCAAATTCCCATAGGTCCATCATGAGAAGTGATGAATTGTCGAAAGCAAGGCACCTGGATTGATAACCCTCGTCGTTGCGACTGAGCTGCTATCGCACCTCGACAGTATGATACAATTATTAAATGTGTAAGAACTTGCTTATCAATAAAATAATAATATTATCAATTCGCAATTTAGATAAAGATGAGTGTAACCAGACTGATACCAATGATTGTGACCAGATATGTGAAAATACTGTTGGGGATTTTAGATGTGTATGTCAAAAAGGTTTTATCTTACATAATAAAACATGCACAGGTAGTTATGAATTAATATTTATAATGGATTAGTATTCATTCAGTTGTCATCTTTATAGTTTTTAGATAATGTTTTTTTCAAGTAAGATTTAAACGTTGTGCGAAAATTTAATAAGAGTAATTTCTGTTTTTACCATAACGATTTGACAAGTACTGTGTCGATTCAGCAAAAATACGTACGATGAAAACCTATTACTTGAATGAATGTTACCTTGTGGAATACGGTGTCATCGTGACTTTTCCAATTTTCATTATTTGTTCTCTTCGAGGATACATTATATTTTTATATTTTGGTAACTGTGATTAAATAATTCAGTCAAATCGTAATATATAGGCATTTTATGGAAGGTAGCTCCGATTTCTGATAAAGCGCATCATCAACGAAACAAATTTAACAACTTGGACAATATAGTTGTGTTCTTGAAACCTGTACATGTATTAGCCTATTATGTTTTAAAACCAGACTCGGGCCGGACGTCTTGCATTGGCTTTTACGCATTTCTAGTTACCTTATCAGCTAAGAATAATATATTATCAACAAACCCATCGAATGTTTAAGCTTCAAAGAAACAATAACCAGGAAGACGTTGATGTTATAGGGATCATGTGAACAATGTTGGACACTCTCTTCCTTCTTGGTTCTTTATCCATGAGTTCATAGCTGGCTAGAAGACATCCCTTTCTTTAAGAAAGTCCCGATCTTTCCCACACCCTGGTAACCCAGGACATCATTTATTGACAGACATAATATATCATGCATACAATTCTCAAACTTAGCTCTCGACATTAAATCCCCATGACGCTTAGTTGTCTGATTTATACAAATGCATTGAATTATTGAGGTTTAACGATAATAACGATGATAATTTAGTTACTTTAAGGGGACCATCACATATAATGGGTGTTTCCTCACTCCACAGTTAGCTTATAGTTGTTGGAATGGTATTAACATAATGATGAAAGTCTGGCGTTATGTTCAGACGGGGGATATAGAATGTCAAACTAAGTCTGCGTACAGGAAAATATACGTTAATTGTTTTGTTGTCTAATGAATCAGATATAGATGAATGTGTTACTCAAAACAACTGTGAGCAGAAATGTGACAACTCAGAAGGAAGTTACAGATGCTTCTGCAGAAAGGGATACAATTTGGACTTGCGCTATAGGAAATCGTGTATACGTATGTACTGCATAATATGAGCTTATTCAACAGTTTAACTTTTTCTAACCATAGTGACACATTGTATATAAGTATTATATCTTAAAGAATAGATGTATGTTTAATACAGTTTCCGCTATTTTCAAGAACCACTGCACAGACGTCTAGTAGTGTCTATATCAGGGCCAATTCTATTATTTCTCAGATAGAACCGTATTTGATCGGCCGGCAGTAGACACATTTTGAATACATTCTAAGAAAGATAAAACAACTGTTTGCCTTTCTCGCCAATGCTTTCTACGCTGGATTGAGATGTTCCTGTCATAGCAATTGTTATTGAAATAATTTAACATAAGTTTATATGAGTACATAAGACTATTGACAGTGCTCTGCGATTCCAAACTTAATTAGTCTGCGTTTTGTTTTTAGACGAGTTTAGGCATACACACCTTATGTAAATACATACACGGGTATTTGAAATTCATATCAAGCGACCACATAAACACGTCAATTACTTGCATGCTCTTTTTTAAACTGCGTTGTCGCGAGACCACTATACATTGATACTTTAAATGTTTCTTGCAGCGGTTATTGAGTGCAATGAGACCCTGATTGAATCATGTAACGAGATAAACGCAAACTGTGTTATACTTGATGGAGATCCAACTTGTAACTGCTGGAAAGGATTTCAGTTTAACAATGGGAGAACTAATTGTGAAGGTATTATATTTTTCCTTAACACCAATGACTTAGACCTGGCTGTGATCAATTCATAAGGAAGAATGTTGAAATAAATACAGACACAACAAATGTTATAACTATTGTGATAGCGTTGAAGTTTAAACCTTACACCGATACGCTTTGATCAGTTTTGAAAAACACATTTTTGGATAATTAAATTGCTAAAAACAGTGTTTTAACAATGCTGCAAAGTTTAACTAGAAGTAAAGATATTCCAAATATTTCTTACTTTTACCTGAGACATGTATTTGCGACAAATTATTTTGAATAAATCTCATGATATATAAAGAAAGAGTGTTTAGAAAGAGAGGTTCACAGGCTTTCAAGAGATGCATGTACATTGACTTAACTACATATGTCATGTATATGTTCGCACTTATGTAATTAATTTGAAACAAACCATGTGTGTGAAAACCATTCAAGATTGTAAAACAAGCAATGGTAACATACCTAATCGCTGAAGCTTCTAACTCACATTTACAACTTGTTCTAACATCGGGATGTCAATATAAAAGGACGCAAGTGCATTTGTGAAAACTGCAAGTTCACATCAGAATGTGCATATGTGCAACAAAATGTTGTAAGTACATTAGCAGACACCGTTCTCATACTTGATTTCATCTATACAATTGATTTATTGATTGGGGTTTAACGTCATTTTACCAATTTCTCAGTCATATCACGGCGGCGAGTCCATGTGTTTCCTGGTTTCTCACACCAACAATCTTCCCAATCAACTGTCTGCTTTTCAACATAGACTTAGCCCATTTGGGGGAAGACGAATGACGCATGTCGCATTGACTTTGTGAAACGTCGGAGAAAAAGTTGGCCAAGCCGGGAGTCGAACTCAGAACCCTGGGGATTGACAGCCCGCGTCGTTACCGACTTAGCTATCGGGACTCGGCCCCTATACAGTGGAAAGGGTTCATTAGCAAATGTATATTAGAAATGCTCCATAACAACATGTAGGTAGAAAATGATCTGCACTACAGGATGATTAAAATGTGTATTACATAAACGAAACATCTTTATATAAAGTTTTCAATGTGACGATTGGCAGGTTGATCTGAATTTACCAAATGTCATTATTCTGAAGTGGCACTCCTGAAATGATGATATGACAGACTCTCACATATGATTTTGCAGATACCGATGAATGTTTAGACAACCCCTGTACTCAAGAGTGTGAGAATATACCTGGCGGTTATAACTGCACGTGTAGCACGGGGTTTGAAATTGACATAGACCAAGTGACTTGTAAAGGTAGGTACTTCATATAAGAATATACCAGATAGAGGACATATCTAATCCTTTTGTCAAGACGTTTTAATTTGACATAGGCTATACTGTTCCACTCGAGAAAAGGTTGCCAAAAGTATTTATGAATCCACCCGTACGCACGTACGTACGTGTCCAAATGGCGTCATCTTTTGGGCGACTTATTTTTGTATCCGATGTTTGTGTATCTTAATACTTTTGTTCACTGTTAGTATCATTTCGCTTTACCACAACCTCGGTTAAAGCTCAAGGTTACAGTGAGTATTACACGCCTTTAGGACACCACGCAATAATTCTAGCAACTTTCTTTATTATCCAATTGTTCTCGAACTGAACACACATGTCTACCATTATTGCCTTTACGAGTTCGGATTTCATCGACCTAGGTCATCGTTTTAAGTCACACTTTCTAGTAGCCGTCTGTTCAAAAGCAAATTATCATTATATCGACTTTAATGTCACATCCGATTGTTATGATATTCCAAGCATATATCACAGGAGCGTTGCCTCTTGTCCAAGTTCACGTGCCACCAACACCGGTGACTTTAATGGGTTTGTACAGAAACTGTGTAATTGCTTTATCACTATCATTTGTAGATAGGTTTCTACCTCTTGTACACGTTTGTGTTCTGCCCACTTAAGCCAAAGGTAGAGTGAATATATTATGCGATTGTACACAACTATGTTATCGCTATAGGGTTGTTTTATTTTGGGACAGAAGGCCGTCTTACTCTATGTAAAGGTGAAGTGTTAAGTGAGTTTGGAGGGTTATAATTGGTCAATGGTCAAGGGCATATTGACTATACTGCGTCTGTACTTCATTGCCCTCGCACTTTCATTTGGAGACATACTCTATCCATACTTGATACACTACTAGTTGTTTACTTCATACATCGGAGAAATGGCGAATGAGTGTTGACGGGTTCCCGTTTCGCAGATATTTATCAACAATGAACGTCATAATAACTTAAATACGTTTGTCCAACACTACTAGGGATTGATATCGCTATGTCGTACGAAACTGTACACTGCATTTGAATTTACCGAACATTACCCTAGTTAGTACTTAATAAAAAGAACGATTATATATATAGGTTATCAATAATAGTAAATGGACAAGGTCCATTGTATTTTAACCGTTTATAGCTAGCTAGCTACCTGTGTAGGTAAGTACTTGACATTAGTTAGATTGTATAAAGATACCATAAACGCAGAAATTCTTTGAGAATTGAACTTGAAGAAAGGTATATTTCTTGATGCAATATTGATTAAAAAATGTCGACATAATTGCAATTGTATCACTGGTCTACAAAATACCAAACACAAATTAACGCCATTCAAAAGAAAATGCAATGAATACACATGATCCAAAGCTACGAAACGTAAGGTAAATCATTGATATACAATAGATATTGCTTGTGTTATAAGTGATTTGCTATAAACACGTATGTTGTCGTCTGCATCGGCATTTTGGATCGGATTTTTTCAGGATCGCTTCCTTTTAGACAGACTTCAAAAGATTGAAAAGAAAAAACATATTGTGTTTTTCTATTGCACAGGTTGTGATGAAGGTCTGTTCGGGGAAGATTGTGGAGTAGAATGTGTTTGTAATAAAGACAACACATTATCATGTAACGCCATAGACGGCTCATGTACGTGCAGTGCAGGTTGGACTGGTGATATATGCGACAGTGATATAGATGAATGTTTAGATGTGTCGCTGAGTGATTGTACAGACAACTCAGAATGTGTAAATAAAGATGGTTCATTTTTGTGTAATTGCTTTGTGGGATTCCAAAAGACCGGAACTGGAGTCTGTGAAGGTACATATAAAACCCCATAATGTTATCATAGAAGCGTACTTAACCTTTTACCAAATATACAACACTTTTAACTTAGAAACAAAATGGAAATCCCAAAAACTGTCTCTATGAATGTTATTATACCTATTGGTGATTGATAAAACATTATAATAAATGTCTCTGTTTCCAACAATATCTTCTTAAGTCGTTTGAGTAAGAAACATGTAAATCTGCATGAGGCCATGATAACTTTCAACAGATGTATTATAAACTAATTATCGTGTCTTTTATCTTGTAAATGTTTACTTCAAATACATGATGATACCTGTCTATCTAACTTTTAAAAACCTGTGGTATTTTCACAGTTTTATCAATATTTGCTCTGTTCAAATAATCCTTAAATAAGGGTCTTAGTTACTCTTTTCGGATGATATGATGGAGAAATTGTACCCGTTTAACCTACACTGTTCAGAGACTCCAAGGAAAATGTGTGTTTTATGTAAAACCTTGACAATCATGTAAGCAGGGTTTTATCCAGAATACTATTATGTATACTAGCCACTCAGGTCAACAGTGCTACTTCGTGCATATTAGGTAAAAGCCAATAATCATAGAAGAACTAAGTACAGACGAATTAGAGTAAGTCAGACATTTCCTTATTTCCTTATTTCCTTAGCTATCAGAGATTCCTTCAATGCTTATATCTTTATATTTTGATTGAAAGATTTGAAAATACTTACGTTGTATTACTACATTTGTTTCAGCTTGTCAAAACTTCTATTACGGACAAGAGTGTGCATTGAAATGCAGTTGTGTTATTACGAACGCTGTGGCCTGTAATCATACGGACGGTTTCTGTGATTGCAAACAGGTAAGTTTCTTCATGGATTTTTGACTGTGTGAAGGAACTGAACGTATGTGTTTTAACAAGACCGTCGACATTAACAACTGTGTATTTACTATACCGAATGTAAACACTGAATTAAGACACTCAATATTACCTTCAGCAGAGTTTATTACTCTTACTCTTGTTCGGTCAATATTCATGTTTTATTCTTCTGACACAAAGTGTGAGGGATGCTATTTGAAAGTTGTTGTGTTCGTCTTCACGGGAAGCATCCAGTCATCGAGCTATATAACTATTTCACAAACTCTGACTTTTAAGTTTAAATTGGCCTAATATATTTCTCTATGGCAAACACTTTGGAACTGTTCTCCTCTGGAACTGCACAATCATCAGTCAAATTATGAATGTCTTGTTCAACTTTATCGTGTGGTTACCGAGCACATACTTCCAAATGTTCAACCTTGTGACAGACTCTGCTTCATTTGGAGAACCTATAGTGTTTCATAGAACTAATTGTATGGTACATTCTTGTTCAATAGTTTCCTCTGCAGCTGCATGAAATAGTCGATCCCCTGTAAAGCTTTTACGAAAAACACCTTATACAAGGCTCGACTTTTATCAAGATACTTGTATTTTTTAATTAAAACATAGCATAGTCTTCCTTGTGTTTGAAAAAGGTGTGTTTTAATTTATTTACAGGGATGGGAATCTCAGGATTGTTCTGTCGACATTAATGAGTGTGAGACAGACGTACAGATATGTGCCGATAAACCAAACACTATCTGTGAAAATTATGCTGGTGCATATACATGCGAATGTAATGATGGGTTCAATAGACAGAACGGATTATGCCTCGGTAAATATGTATGCTGGATCAAACAGAAGGGGGCACTGATGTATTATCGCAATGGTCTATAAATTCTTAGAGCTTGGCATGTACTGTTTGCATATATGTCTATAAATATATATATATATATATTTAACTAATGATGGTAAAACTACAATTTTCTTGTTTCACTCCTTTACTCGTTCATGCGAAAGAGGTATATCGCACAATTATTTATGTCTGATCGAGGTCAAGTTATTTTACCTGGAACGTGAATTCTTAATTCTATCTTACGTTTTTATTTATCCAATCACGGACACCGTTTAACAGTATGTGATTCAAATGAAAACATTTGATGCAAGATAATAGAAAGAAAATTCGCGAGTTTAAATATTATAGAAGAAAATGTTTCAATTGAAAATAATCTTTGTTGAAAGTATTGACACCTTTGAACGCCCTTTCTACAAAAGAAATTTTCTGTATAGTGTTTATATGTTGGTTATTTTTGGATCAGAACAGCGTTTACATCGACCATTGAAAACAGAATGATTAATCAGTTAATAAGTGTTTAAATAGTCTTCTGCAGCTAACGCGTCAACACATGTTTACATTTGAGTATTTGGTAATATCAGATTCTAGTTTACAACCAGTCAGAACAACGCTTCATAGTATATGTTACATATAAAAGTAAATATTTTAGATAAAGACGAGTGCCAAGAAGACATAGATGGTTGTATACAAGCCTGTGAGAATACAGAGGGTGACTTTATATGTAACTGTTTTGATGGCTTCCGTGGAGATGGGTTTACATGCACAGGTAATGATGGAAATTATTTAAGCGTCCTTTATCGAGCAAAAGAGACTTAGGTGGGACTGATTGTACGCACAACCCACCAGAGTCTATACTGTCGACTATTGTCATATGTTAACATTATTTTAACGGCTTATTTGAGACTTTGTTGAGTTTAAATATCTATATGTTAAGAGTTGACGTAAGGTTCCTTCAATGTGATCTGTATCTGTATGTTAAGGGTTGATTTTAATATCAGAAAATTCCAGATGTATCCCTATATTTAGAGTTTAAATGAGACTTTTTCAGTTTTATGAACATAAGTGTATTTCGGCTGATATGGTAGATATGTATGGAGCTGATAGTATACTTTGCTGTCAGCAGATGTTATACTACTCTGCATGTTTTATAAGAAATTCCTCATAATTAGCTGGACTACTTGAACAGAGGTGAGGGATGTTACATTAACCAATTCAATCAAATTGTGTGTTAAGGTTTGTAGAAGTGTTATAACAAGTTGATTTTAATTCTAACATGTGCTTGACTACTGCCTCAATGATGACGACAATGAACGTGAAGAACCAATGTGAATCAAGCTTAGAAGAAGATACAGTCCAATTAAGGACATAAGGCTAATGTGGTTTTTTTGTTTGTTTGTTTTTATTGGGGTTTAACGCCGTTTTCAACATTATTTCAGTTATATCACGGCGACAGTTCACTTATTCATGCTCCTTGGGTAAACGAACCAGTACTAGGCTAGAAAATGTGCCTTGCCCAAGGACACTCCACCATGGCCGTAGTGCAGCGGCTGGGGATCGAACCCGTGACTCCCGGTTTCGAAATCCCCGATGCTATAAGGCTAATGTTTATCCATTGGATACTAAATATCATATTATTAAAACGGTTCAGATGATGTGATGTTTAACCCTTTTCAAGAGCAGATGACTTAATACACATCTCGGCAAAATATGTATTTCCATATGATGATTTAATTGAATGCTTCCCGCCTTGGCATACAGGGTAGTGTGGTTAGCATTACGGCTCATACATCGATGTCAGGAGAAATGATTTGGCTTTTTTACAAAGAGAGTGCCGTGATATAACTAAAAAATGTTGCAGGCAATTTAAAACACCATCTGATCAATCAATTATTGTTTTTCAGTTCTATTAACTTCCTATTTAATTAAGGTATATGTTCAGCGTGAAGAAATGTTTCAAATCCTTTATATCACATACGTTTTCGAAAGTATTGTTTTGAGTACGGCTAGTATCTTTAATACTGACTTGTCTTGCAGAATGTGAGGGCAATACATACGGCTACAACTGTTCAAAGAACTGTACATGTAATACAGCCCACTCCGACAACCCTGAACAATCGTGTGACACCGAAAGTGGTGCTTGTTCTTGTAGATCGGAATGGACCGGTCAAAACTGTAACGTCGACGTCAATGAATGTACAAATGAGGATGTATGTGCTCATATCCAGTTTTCTGACTGTCATAATTTGGACGGTGGATACTCCTGTGAATGTTTACGCGGTTACATAAAGAATGCCAATAGTGAATGTTTACAAGGTACGATTGTAAATGGCATTTAATTAAGGACATATACACTTTCTGATGAATTATCTCATACTCACGATAACAAGGCAATCGTTCAAATGAATGTGTTATCTTTTAGACTTGAACCGTTCGTGAAATACGTGAATTGCATTGTAAATCGTAGAAAGCAAACATCCATAAGAAAGATAGAAAGTTTCAATTTGTATAACTATGATTCGTTAAGAATTCCTCTGCAACCTTGTCAACAATAGCCGTTGATTAGATACTGGTGTTTGTAGTGAAAAGAATGTGATTGCAAACTCTTGAGAACGTTACTTGTTGTCGAATCCACATATTATACTGAGAAATTTAACATTTGTATTAATTGATTTTGTTCTTTTTTATAGATTACACAACAAGTACAGCTACCCCAGGTAAACACAGTTAATAATTAACCATCAACGTACTTCGTTGGCCTTTATCATTCCATGACTTGTTTGTACCGTATAATGCTTTAAAAATGTAAGAAAAGGGAAGTATAAGCAAACGAGTTTACAGCGTTATTGGAAAGGAGAAAGGACATGATTGCTGCTGCGGATACACAGGTAACTGGTAAGGTACCAAGTAGACGACTGACTGTAGCTTTCCAGAGTTTTTGCTTAGCGTATGCTAGATTAAGTGAATGACGGATGAGATAAACAGTAACAATTAACCCTTTTGCTCTGCATAATTGGATGGGTTTGGTTGAGGTTAACGACATCGTCATTAGTATAATAGTAATACCACGGTTGTCCAAACTGTTCACCTAATATGAGTTTCCTGTTTTTTATGTGCACATGTGCTCCACACAAAATTCCTCCCATATTATGGGTTATTTTCCAACATTTACACTTTAGCCAATTGGTGGAAGACGAATGACTCTAGCCACAATGAATTATGTCAAACATAAAATATATGAAACTTATGAATATGCATGACATCAATTCGAATTGTTTTTTAATATACATATAGTCATTTTTCAAGAAGAGCACTCATAATATACGTATAACTAGTCGTGTAGAAAAAGGTAAAGTAATGGTAAAGCATACAGGAGGTTCTGAATCTACAATGGTCACATATAATTCACCATTGGCTACTTTTAAATACGTGTGGATCTTAAATGTTGTGCAGTTAAAGCTGTTTGTGATGAATTAATGGATTCATTTGGTGGCTAATTGGATTCTTTTTTTATTGTTAAAGCAATCTCACATTAATTGATCCAAACAAATTTAGCTTACACCATATGTGATTCGGACACCAATGACATATGCAGCTTCAGTGAGTGTCTTCTGAAAATATCATTAAGCAATATAAAACAATGTGAACATGAAATATATCTCTTCATCCCACACAGTTCCAACTTTCATCTGTGAGCATTTATCTTTTTCAGCATCCCAATTTATACACGTCTCGATACAGCTCGTGCTTGCCATCCGATTGCCATCTGGTACCAACCTTAATGTAACAACAACATATAACTACTATACTGCAGGGGTAATGAATGCGGTAAGTTTACAAACGAGCAATTGCCCAAATGTGTTCAGCTCTTTTTAATGATAATATTATCATTTACAATCAGTTTCCAGTATACTTTTCGCGTTTTTTTTATCTTAATAAAGATTAAGATCGGATCTCGTGTGTAAGTCAAACTCATGTTACGTAAGCTGTTATGACATGCTGATCTCGGTTGTGGATGGGAACAATATCCAGTTGGCTGGTGTGATTTTCGATGTGTGTCTAAGTATTCCATATTTATTTTTTGTCATAGTGTTTCAAACACATGTATCAATTGGTTTTTTAATAAATTATTTATCAACTGCTTCGATTAAGTTTAAATATATGTATCAGTTTTTATTATACACATATAGTTTTCTTATACCATTTACCGTATACTACATGTAGTAAAAACAACAGCTTGTAAAATAGTTACATTGAAGAAGATTAGTTACTTTTGGATTAACTCATTTGTATAATTTGTTTCAGTTGACATTATTTTACCAACAAGTTGCTGACACTCTTGGGGAATTCTTTATTATCATAACTAGTCTTAGGTACAGTATGTTATAATATTTTGTACCATTTATAACCTTGAATTATTTCATTTAATTTCACTTTGAATAGTATACATATTGACTTCCATCCTTCATGAATAACAATTGCAAAAAGATGCAGAGTAATTGACATATCTAGATAAACAAAGAGTTAATTTTTTAAATAACAATTCCTATTTCAACTCTTAAACTATAATCGTTTTCATTCAATTAATACTAAGAGATTCTCACTTTCAAAACCTTTCCGGCATTGTGTGACACTGCATGGCGTGACTAGTAAAATATCAAGTCTAACAGAAAAGCTAACAGCTGCATGCTTAGTATCCTTACGATCGATAGCTATAGTTCATTGTATCACATTATAATTGAAAATGATTATAATCTTCCTTTTAGACATAAATTTGTACCAAAACCTTATACACAAAAATGATTCATAGTTGATAATATATAGTAATTCATAATAAACGTGTAGCCTATATTATATTAGAAATGCAAATGTTACATCAAATGCAGGTCCTTGTGTTCATTCAAGTTAGCCTCTGTTCAGTTGAACGTTTATATATATTGCTTTATATATTACACTTTACTTCTGTCTGACTATATGATTAAGAATTAACCGTTTACCTTATATATCTGTTTTGTTTCAGTCCAGGAAGTTTGATTGTAAACTATACACTCGTTTACTCACGTGGAGGAGACACAGCTCAGAAACTCAAATCTGCCACTGTTTCATTAGCAGAAGGCGCTTTCTTGATGTTGTACAACCAAAATGTCTCTTCAAAAATAGGTCAGGAAATTATTATTGTTTTTTTTTCGGATTTTATTCAAATAACACTAAACAATCATTAAATATAACACTGTTTCCGTGATGTAGATTTGTAATCGTTCGTTACCGGAGCGGGATACAAGGATTCGATCTACGGTAGATTCATACTAAATAATTGCATAGGGTTCCCTTTGTGGCTCCCAGGGTTGCATGGTTAATCAATAATACCGGTAGTAATTGTATAAAACCCTTGAAACAGGGTTTTACTGAAATAATTGCATAGGGTTCCCTTTGTGGCTCCCGGGGTTGCATGGTTCATCAATAATACGGTAGTAATTGTATAAAACCCTTGAAGCAGGGTTTTACTGAAATATTTGAAAAGCAGCGTAAACTACCATTAACAAATCAATTTTACAATATTACTGTTGTTATGCTCTTTTAGGAGATGACTGGAAAATGTATAATCGTTAGCACTGAACAATTTTTCCATTTTTCACTGTGTTATCTTTTCTCATAAATTACTCTACATTCATTATCATTGTTTAACATATCATCATATTTTGAAATGGTTTAACAATCCAAATATTTTGAGAAAGACATATCACAAGTTGATAGTAGGACCACATCTCACGAATACTTACCTTCAAACTTCCCTGTTTGCTTTTCTCGCCGGACATGCATCACAGAGAAGCATCTGACACACTTTCACGTATGCATGAGTATGCATTTCATCGTAACCTTTAGGAAAATTAAGGTTTGTGAATCTCTGTTTTCGTGTAATGTGGCTCATATAGGTAATATACACATGTTCCCATATATAAGGAATACTTTATCCATGATTTACAAAAAGACACCGATGGGCCATTTGCGACAAGTATACATCCAGAACAACCTGCCATTTCAATCGCAAATTAGTCGAAGTACAATCCAAGAATGTGTTTATAGATCAGATAACAGGGACATATAAGTATACATACTTAATCACCGTTTCATTAATTTTCAGTTGTTGAAGGCAATACAACTGATAGATGTGACATTTATCAATCAGTATTTGGGGAGTGCGAACGTGGATTCAAATGTGCAGTAGAATATGATGAACCCATTTGTAAAAAGTAAGTACAACAAAGTGACAGTAATGCTACATTATGGCGTATTATATGTCAACTTATAGCATAAGGGTAGCAGTCTTTTTATTTTAAATTGTATTTGATGATTATATGAAACGAAATTGGCATTGATGCTAGCGATAAATTGAGTCATTTCAAATGTCTTCAATGAGTGTAGAGAGGTTTCCCTCTTGGCACCCATGGCGTGGTCTGCCAGGGGGTCTTACAACATTTACACTTATGGGAATGCCTCCCTCCTTGCCACAGAGGGTGTCGGATATAGCACTGCTTCTGGTCCACCGTGGGAAGGATATATAATACCTAGTGTACTTGTAAATAACCATGAAAACACAGTAATATAACTGAAATAATGTTCAAAATGAAGTAAAACACTATTTAAATTGCATTGCTTTGTCTTTGTCAAATTTTTAAAGTGCTGCTTCATTACAGCCGTTTTTGTATTGAGTGGAGTATTTACTTGTTTTTTCTTTATTTTACAGGGATGTGGTGGGTAAGTAGGAGGTTGTCTGCTTCCTTTTCAATTATTTTATCTTTAAGTATATTTAAGACATGTTCGAACAAGAACAATTATTATAAGTATAAAAAGAGGACACCGACTTAGTTTATGCTTACTTTTTGATAGCGATCTCTTATTGTTTTCGTATTTTAAATTGATAGAATGAAATTTATTCTATTACAAAATTCATTTAAACGCTAGGCATTTAGCTCGTGTTACAATTTACACCATTTCAAATTTTAACGAAATAATACAAAAATATAATAAAATAAAAAGAAAGTGTGCATGGGAAACAACTCTACGAAGAATCTTATATAATTTAGAATTTAAGTTCCTGTTCAAAGTGATCATTTTATCTTGGTTGTGTGTGTGTGTTTTTAAATCATCTTTTACGGGTCATTTATTTTTAGCTGTAGATAAACTTTAATCACAATATACTTGCCATCCTTCCATATATCAAAGAATTGCTGGCAAGGAGGAAACCACAATATAAGCAATTTCTGCGTTTCCACAATATTTTCAAAAGAAAAACTGTCTGTCTAATGATAATGTATCTATTAACGTAATTTTATTTTAACACACTTGCCATATCAAAAGAAATAACCTGTCGGACCTTTACAAACAGTGATATGTCCTAAACCAGCCAGTGTCATAATGTGGTCAAATCAATATATGTCCTGTTTTTCACTGTCATGTATTCTTATATATGTAATATTGCATAGTACTTGTCATTATAAAAGTGTTTCGTTTTTGTCACAGCGGACCAGTTTGGACTGATCATAGGCGTCTCTACAGGGGTCTTCGTAGTATCTGTTTCTCTAATAATACTAGCATTGTGTATGCGAATGATGAGAGAGAAACGCGAACTGAAGAAAAGGCAAGCTACTTTGAAAAAATATAAAGTGTAAGTTTATTATAATTGTCTTTTGTAATTCTAGTTTTATGTATTTCAATGAAGAGAGAAAATCACTAACTGAAGAACAGGAAATATGTCCATGTATATCGTCAATGTATTATTTTGTACAATCAAACCCGTGCTTAAGACCAATTTATAAATAGCGATTCCATGTCGATAGCAAACACGTTTTAGTTTCTCAATTACTCATGTCCTGCATACATGACCCTGAAGTAAAGACCATAGACCAAATGATTGTGTTCCAATGTGTGGTCTTTATACACATGTTTCACTGTACTCATTTTATGTTGAATAATGATGAGAGAAATGTAGACAAGCTGTCATGAAGATATATAAAGTGTAAGTTAATATGCATGGCATGGAAGACCTGTTCTACCAAATATGGCATAACTTCTACAGTAATACATGTAACAGTAAACAGTCTTACTATTGTTACTTTAAACCTATTTTGCTTCTGAATCATATTCGTCATTAGTTGATATTTAGGTACATATTATTAGAAATTGAAAGAACCTTAGATATTGTTTGTTATGTAATAATGTTGTTGAATTTGAATTACATTTTATTATGGTATGCCCTCTGTGTTACGTCTCAAATATATCCCTTACATATTTACAAGCATCCCAATCTGGATACACTTTACATACAACTGGCAAATACGGAAATATGTTTTTTACATTACAATGTAAGTATTTATGTAATGTATATGAACGTTAATGGACCGGTTGTCTTGTAAAACAATAACATTGTGAAGTCTGAATATTGTCAGAGTCTTTAATTATAGTAGGCTTATGTATATGTGAAAAAGAGCGAAACATGCGAAGAAAAGAGCATGCAAACTGTCATAAAGAAATATAATGATTTAAAGAAGCGTCCGCTTTAGTTACATCAAACTCTTCTGCATGCGGGAAATGGTTAACGCATCATATGTTATGCTATGTGTGGTCATATTGACTGTAATGAAATATGCTTTGGAGTTTGATGTGTTTAGAGTACAGAGGAAATTGCTATATTTTTCCAACACTTTTAGAAGATTTCAACATCAGTTGGACCGTACCTGGAAACCCGATTTGAAGTATAATACATGATTCATAATTTTATTTTATTTTTTTTAAAAAGAGATGAAGACCAAAACGAGGGGGAACCTTCTATTGACTACTCTATAGCTGGTATGTTTATTGACATTCTTTTCAGCAGAAAACTTTCGTAAAACTTACGACACACGAGTGTTCATTTTCTCCATGTTCAACTATCTAATCAAAAATTCAGTTTCAAGTTATAAATGATTCGTTATTGTTTACACATTTCTTTAACATTTCCTAGCAGATAAATTGTGAACTTAATTTGTCAACACTAAGTGTACACCTCCATGTCTGGCGAATCTGGGTCCTATGGATTCTCCGTTACTGGATTATATTCAGGTAATTAGTCGTTACACAGGAAGGCCTACAATTATGTTGTAAGCTGGTTATATTGTTTGGGAAAATACCGTGAATATAAGAATAAAACTCAAAATCGATTGACGTATCTCATATGCACCTGTTGTGCCCTGTACAAGCATGGGGAACATTACCTTTTTGCAATTAATTGATAATGCTATCATTCCCATATGCAACAGACACATTTTAAAGCACCATGGCAGACATATGGTGAATTTAAATGAATGAAAGGAAATGTTATTATTGAATACCTCAAAAATATGTTAAAAGAAATATGTATACTCTAGATGAAAAGCTTACGCCCGAATATGGAACAGGGTTAGTTATTAAATATCACTTTTTATCTCAGCAACAAATGACACATACAATGGTTTAGATGACTTAACTTTCGACATATCGGAATCTAACAGCACATCCCAAGATTTATCAAACTGGAAACCTATGAGATCATGGAAATCTGTGACTCAAGGTTTCCTCCGCCAAAAGACGGAGGCAAACAGCAACTTCAGAAGAGAAACTGGTCTACACAAACATCAGGTAGTTATTAATGTAGGAAAGACAATTAACCTTTATCAACATATGAATTTGTAAAACATAGTTGGATTGTGTTTAACAATGTCTCCCTTTGCTATAATACATTAATAGCTGTTTTTATATGAGCCGTCATGCGACTCCAACATTGTGGACTCTGTATAACGTTTTGACCCGAATCAACCTAAGTATGCAGTGCATGCTAACCTAGAGAATTTTTAGCCTCATGTTGATTTTCTGTTTCGGGAGTCATTACTCTAAACCTCTAAGCCCCTGAGACGGAAATTGTCGGCCCGTATTAGCCTGCGCGGACTGTGCAGACTGATCTGGATCGATATATTACGCTGAGGGCATAGCGTTGTTTTTTCGCGTGGGATTGATCATATGTACATCCAGATTGTCGGATGTGAGTTGCATATCCTTGATGTGTTTAAAGTAGTGGACACTAAATCATATCAGTATAGATAAAACAAGAAATGTTTGTCTGGAGATTGTCAGTAGGTCATGTTGCTGCAGCCCGCTTACTGTTTAATTGCCAACTTATTTTTTCAAATGAGTAAGGTTTTCTGTTATAGAAATGCCTGTTAGTGTTATTTCGATACTTTTTAATTTGCTTACTAAATAAGGTAAACATGAAAGATTTTACTCTTAAGGAAATGTGTGTGTGTGTGGGGGGGGGGGGGGTTAATGTAAATATTGTGTAATTGCATAGATGTTATCTTATATAATGTTGCATTCAATAATGCACCCGTAGGTGCAGTTGACTTATCTAAATACTAAGGCGTTTTGTTTAATAGAAGTGGGCCATTCTTGAACGCTTAAGCTCATATAGCAAAACAAGCAACTCGTGATGTGTATAAAGTTCATTATAAACAGAAAGTATTTACTTTAACCAATTGCTGTTCACATAAAGCTTTTAAAACAACAGTTCAAACGTTCTTACTATACGGCTGCGAATGCTGCGGTCGAGGAAAAACTAATGTATAAGAAAATGTTCAGCTTAAATATCTTAAAGGGACTACACAATGAAAAATTATATCTTTAGAATGGGTAGATAATACCTAAAGACACTGTCTGACACAACTTCCGAATTTCCACTTTGTCCAGGTGACGTTTAATGTCCATTTCCATAAGGGTAATTTGCCCTTATGACGGAAACGCCCGAAACATTTTACGGAAACATCATAATGAGTGACGTCATGTGGGGTGACCAAATCACTTTATATTTACGGCGAGCGATTCAAGTAAAAGCGGAACAAGGAG
>JAUELF010232132.1:0-13440 GCA_031471495.1 Clinocardium nuttallii
TCTGTTACTTATTCGTTACTTATTCAGAAAATAAATTCAAACTGCATACGTTGATGTTGACAACAGCAAATGTGATGTTGTTGTTGTTGTAGATACTGACAAAGACATATAAGTACATATCCTTGTTCCTTTTTCGTTGCTTAACCAGATTTGATCTAAGGTACTGCATATGTTGATATCGCCAACAAAACTGTTGATGATGTTGTTGTTGTTGTTGTTGTTGTAGATCATGAGAGAGACCCATTGGAACATTTTAAATAACCTGTTACTTATTCAAAATCTGGTTATTTATTCCGCATTTTTCAAGAAAAGATACCTCTGCTATCCCAAATATCATTCCAATTGCATTTGTTGATGTTGCAAACCACAAGTGTGATATTGTTGTTGTTGTAGATGCTGCCGGAGACACATTAGTACATTTCTAATCAACTGTTACTTATTCAAAAAAACTGTTACTTATTCGTTACTTATTCAGAAAATAAATTCAAACTGCATACGTTAATGTTTCCAACAGCATATGTGAATTTGGTGTTGTTGTAGATGCTGACGGAGATCTATATAACCTTTAAAATGACCTGTTACCTTTTCAAACATCCTGTTACTTATTCGTCCGTTTTTATTAAAAGAAACATTTTCTATCCAAAAGATTACTTAAACTGCATATGTTAATGTTGAAAATCACAATGTTGATGCTTATTATTACTTATTCGACCGTGTTCAAGATAAGAAGCCATTGCTGTCACAAATATCTTTCAAAATGCATTTGTTTATGTTGCCAGCAACACAATTGAGGTTGTTGTTGTTGTAAATGATGAAAGTGAGCCATTGGTACATATTAAATAACCTGTTACTTATTCAAGAACCTGTTACTTATTCATTACTTATTCGGCCTTTTTCAAGATTAGAAGCCTTTGCTATCACAAATATGATTCAAATTGCATATTATGATGTAGCAACCACTATTGTAATGTTATTGTTGTTGTAGATGTTGACGATTATTTTTAAGTACCTGTTAAATAACCTGTTACTTATACATCCGCTTCCAAGAAAAGAAGCCTTTGCTATCCAAAACATCATTCAAACTGCATATAGTAGTGTTGAAAATCACAATGTTGATGCTGTTGTTGTTGAAGATGCTGATAGAGACCAATTGGTAGATTTTAAATCACCTGTTACTTATTCAAAAACATGTTACTTTTTCGGCCGTGTTCGTGAAAAGAAGCATATTCCTTCCCAAATATCATTCAAATTGTATATGTTAATGTTGACAACAGCAAATCACAAAACTTTTAAACTACCGATGGTGACTTTGATGAGCCACATGCATGCAAGCATACACTTCTTGTTACATATTGATTCATCTTTTACTTGTTCAGACACCTGTTACCTATTCGTAACTTATCGTTTGCATTTGAAGAAAAAAGCGTATGATATCTCCAAACCTTTTCAAACTGCAGATGCTGATATTACCGTTACGGCAATTGGGATATTGTTGTTGTTGTTGTTGACGATACTAACACGGACTTCTTGTTACATTTTTTTTTAAATATTTAGGCACCTGTTAGTTTATCAAAACTTATTCGGTGTTTTTCCAGCGCGGTCAACATTCTTTCTGACGTTTGACGAAAGTTACTTTGACAAGCGTCATTCGTTTTCGAGCAATGGGCTTAAAGTGTTAAACAGCCAGTTGCTTAGAAAGTGTGTTTTGTGGAGAACTGGACTGATAAAGCCAGGAAAACCATGAGTATGTGAATTGTCCGCCGAGATATGACTATAAGACTGATTTAAAGCCCTAATCAAACGATAAATCCATCGTTGGTTTTAACAGAAGAACCGTTTGTTATCACGTAATCTCCTTCAATGTTCAGAAAGGGATGTTGCCAAAGGCAATGTTGATGATGATGTTTTTGTAGATGCTGTCACTTGTTACATATTCCAAAACATGTTACTTATTCTTTATTTTTACTGCGTTTTACAAGAAAAGAATAGTTAGCTATTCCCAAACCATTCAATATGCAGACGATGAGGTATTCAGCAACAATTGTGATATTGTTATGTTAACATGTTAACAGAGATCTACAGTTTTTGTGAAACAAACTCGTTTTCACTACAGAATTTGATAACGTTAGAAATAATGGGGATGATGATATTGTTGTAGATGCTTCTAGGGAAAACAAGAAAATAAGAGTTTGCTGTCGAAAAAACATTCAAACTGCAGATTAAGCAAAGAACAATCGCTATGTTGCAGTTGTTGTAGATGCTAAATATTGTGTCACATTCGAATACGCGGCGTTAATAAAGAATAAGATTTTACACACATAATTCAAATGTGTAAACGTTTTTGATTTATATAATTGTATAAACAGTTCACTTGAATATGCTGTCGCAATGGTATTTCTTTGAAAAAATTAACTGTCCATGTGTTAAATACGCGCTACGTGCGTCACATATTTCCCTTAATAAGGTAAATAACTTGTTCTCTGTTAAGTATACCTAAAATACCCGACGTATTGTTTTAATAAGCAGATGGATAAGATATACCGGCTGATAATCAGTTTGTATATGACTAACATTGTTTCTTACTTCAAGAATAGCTATAACTCTCAAGCAAAGCCATATATGCAAGAGTCCAAATTCATATCAAGCGTGTTAGCTGTTGTGTATGAGAACCTAGTTATTAGTGCGGCAACATTTGGAAACCAATATAAATATCCACTTGAAAAAAGGTATATTCAAAAGTGTATTTATCTTTATCACTTAGTTATTATTAAAGGTCATTTTTCCACTAGTTTTCGCGCAAATATACCAGGTTTCCAGGAACGCACGTAAACACATACTGCTCACGGAACGGTTTAAGTTCTCCCCTCAAGCCATCATAATATAACCAGCCATGTCGTGTTGATTTAATACATGACACAAAATGTCCTGGTCGATGAAGTGTCATTCCAATGAGGATGTATCTTGTCTGCTGGATATCTAGCACTTCCGAAAATGACATAATGTCTTTAGGATGTCTCCCAGAATTAACGTATTCCGACACTGATATTGCTAGGACAGAGGGCATTTTTCCAAATACTCTTCGTTGTGTCTGTCTCTTGCCATTACACCTACAAATAACAATACTATTTAAGCACATAAATCAAAGTCTAGATGTGTTGAACTTCCTTTTAAAATCAAAGCCGCAAAAGCACTAAAGCAATATGTTTATGGCAAATCATGGAGAGGGATTGAACGTATAATTGCCAATCACTATATCCTATCAAGAGCAATTTGTTATGGCAATATATTGAATAACACAGGAGTAAAACACACAACAGTGAATATGCAGACTTGATCTTGAGAGTCGGACAGATTAATGTGAGGACTCAAACAATATCGTATTGATTATATGTCAAGTGACAATGCATCCATAAAGCAAATGACAGTTATGAGCTATTATGTTCGGAAAAACTTGAAAAGTGTGGGTAAAGGAATAATGACATTTTCTTTTGTTTTTTTTATCACCATATTTTCAGACGGTGTATGCGCATCAATATTTGAATAACACACCAAAAAAGAATCTTAGAAATAAAAATAGAATATTAGAAGCCTACAACTAGTTCAATCACGATATGTATAAAAGCCTGTAAACAACTGCGCCATTGACATTTCAAATATTGCGGTCTCAGTAATCAAATATGGAAAGATACACAGCAATTTGTGTCTATTGAATTATTAAATTATTGCAATATTTAAGCAGAATCTATTTTGTGTTATTTCAATAACGTATGTGGTGTCATTTCCGGCTGATATTGCAAATGCATATAGCTATAGTTTTAGTTAGACACTGGCTACTAACTTAAACGCTACTTTTTGGTTTTGGTTAACAAAATATAGCTGTCAAAATGGAACTTGTACACACGAAAGCAACGCCAAGACTTAAACGCATCTTTTTGGTTTTGGTTAACAAACTATAACTGTCAAGATGGAACGTGTACACACGCAGTGTTGCGTATGACTGTCAATATAAGATGTGAATATGTTGGTCTACATCGTCTGTTACCACTCTAGCCTCTCAGCGTGTGTGTTTTTTGTAGGAGTACACACGCGTACTTAGTGTACGCACGTCTTTTAAGTATTGTGTAACTTTACCATTTGCACTGATCTATTTTGATTCTCAAATAGTGCATACACTTTACATGGATGTGGCATAATATTAACTACTTTTTTCTCACTTTGTAAGTACTCGTTGTTGGAAATGACTCTCCACAAGTTGCATTATCCGGCGAAAGCCAATTCGAGAACATCTCCTGAATTGTCATTATTCGTGTTACCCTGTGGATAAATGTTGAGAAAATGTTACGTACAATAGAACATCGCGTGAAGACATAGGTCTTCATTCAAACATAATATATCCAAATATTTTGAATACGGACAGAGAAGACTAAACAGCCTGTGCAATTGTGCAGGTTCATCAGAGTCGTCTTTTTGTGTGCACCATAAGATATTGTGCACATAAGATATTTTGCCATGCTCTGGCTCAAATATGATATGGGTAAATAACAATCAAAAATATTAATACGTGGTCAGTTATATTTGACAGCCAATGATACCGCTGTATTTTTAAAATTGCTGATGCTTTAATTTCATAGAATGACCTTTGATTCACAGTATCGATATATAAACAAGTGCAGAAAAGCCTCAGAACCGTATCCAGATTATCCCCCTGTCCACGTGTTCGGTGTGTTATGGCCCGATCACTTTGGGCCGAATGCCACTCCGTTGCTTTCGGGAAGCTTTCGGTGTGTTCTATGATCATATTGGCTGTTCTGCTCCGTGCGGATGCAAACGGAACCGCATTCGGTAGCTCCAAAAATGTGTTGTGCTTGTACAAAATAATTTTCATCGACCTTCCGAATTATCCAAATGTGGCGTACATATTCTGGAAGCATTGTAGGAGCGTACGGCATGTACGGAAAATGTTCGGGAAATTGGTGCATTCGGAATGAAAAAATGGAGGTGCTGGGTTCCGTATGCTTTCCGAACACCCCGAATAGACCTAGAACATGACGAATGCTTTTCAGTATCCTTTCCGCATTCTTTTTCATTTATGCCGCCAAATGTATAACGAATATCCAGAACCCTTCCAGTATGCAATCAGAACATTTTCCGAACTGCTCTTACGCTTCCAGAATGCAAAGTGTATTCCGTATGCTTTCCGAACACCCTGAATGAACATAGAACATGACGAACCCTTTCTGAACGCTTTCAGAATGCATGCGGAAAGAGTTCGGTCAATTCCAGCTCGATTCGCCGTGTTCTGAAAGCATTCTGAAAGTATTCTGAAACCAAACTGAAAACATTTGGCAAGCAAATGAAAGCATTCGGTGACACATTGGGGAAAACCAGTTTAAAAATTCACACCACTTTCATGTAACGAAAACAAACGGAAGCTCATTCGGACCAGTGTGATAGCCCAAATAGGCCAACATCACGTCCCAGTTCGAGAGCTAAGTACGAATGATGACATGTTACGCATGAGCAATTTGAACGCGTGAGTTTAGGTCATTGAATCGTTTGACTTTTTTTAAACGTCTGCAAAAGGCAACTTTTGAAAACATCGTGATGAAAGAAGACGACCCTGGTCATATTGTGCATTTCCTTTTTTATACACAGTTTTTTCAACTGATCAATGTCCGCATACAGACGACTTCTGGCGCATTTGCAGCATATACACTCTTATTATTTAACATGGAGAAAGGAGGAGCAGGGTCTTCTTTTCACATAATGTTTTTTTCTTCGATATAACACCATGTCTTCATAAACACATTATTTAGTACAGACGTCTTTTTAGGCGTCTGTAGCAGACAACTAAAAAGAATTATGAATATAGAAGAATTAACTCATATTGAGCTATTTATTCTTTTCAAAGTATGTTTATCGCGTTTAAACAGCCTTTAGTAAATCTGTAGCAGATGACGTTTCGACAACTTTCTACTCGTCTGCAGCCTACACATTATGAATAAAGGTTCTTACCAAGACGTTTACCGCATCTTCAGCAGATACTTCTTTTGACCTTAAGATTATATTCATCATATGTTAAATATACTTACGAAGGAAAGAATCCAAATTGTTCTCGTTTACTTTCCTTATTTGGACAACTACTGTTGGAACAGGTCTGGTGCTCTAACGATGTCAATAGTCTGTTTATTTGTCCACTAAACATAGCATATTCGTCACCGAAAGCGTCAATTATCATTTCGTTTACCATATTTGGTTTAGCTAAGCCTATCCATAACACTATAGCGTCTGTAAAGTTTCCCTGTGCCATCAAATGTAAACAGTTTATTACTGTATCCAGCGTGACATTTGTGTTGACAAAACGTTGGATCCACCCAGGATTCTCTACAGATGTAACATGCATAATAGTTAGAAAATTGTCGACTGTGCACGTGTTACTCAGAGACTGGCCAACACTAGACTCTCCACCCCAAGAGGGTACTTTGGGGTATGTAGTAGTCAGAAGATGTGTTTTCTTCCCTTTGTGATCTGGAAGTTTGTGTTGGCAGGTATATTTTTCATGAGGTTGTAATTCTTCGTTGTCTTGTTTTTTACGTTTTTCGGGCTGATATATGTTTTTCTTCGATTTCTTTTTTCTTGACCACTTTTCTTCAGCCATGTCAATTCCCCTCGCTGCCCGTTTTCTCGTGTTTCCTACTTTAGGCAAGTCGAATTCCTTCAGTCTGGCATTGATACTTCTCTTTAACTTAGCTACAAAGGAACCTGGCCTCATCCTAGCACGTCCTGTAAAGATGTCCTTCTTTACTATGCTGAACCACGATTCAACATTGGCATTTGAATCCCTCGTTTCTGGAGTGGCATCTTCTTCTTCACTATATCGACCAACCGCATAGCGATGTAGCGATCCTAGCAGTAAACCAGACCACAGTGGATAGATGTGAATGAATCTTCTTATTATCATATTCACGGCGTCTTTGCTCTTCCAGTTGTATTTGTGTCTTTGTCTGTACAAGACCTTCTTATACCTTCTGCCATGGTGCGCCAAGGTGATGATTCACCAATAGTTATTTCATCCCGATACATGTAGTGTTCTTCGTAGAAATCGTCTTTCCCAGGTTCGCTAAATTCATGTTCCAAATGTTTCAATTCAGGATATGATGAGTACCGCTTAGTGATATATGCCTCTTCAGCCTGAACAAGGTCACTATAACCTGGGCTAAGTAAAACGGTCATTAATGAATTTAGTGTCCTCTTGGCGTCTTCAAGTGATGTTTCATTTGACAACATTGCAAATGCCAACATCAAAAACTTGAACAGTTCTTTATTTTTCCCAGCAATTGTACGAGCACAGCGGCTAAATGTTTTTGTCGTGTGTGCCACGCAAATGTGTATGACTGTTAACTGCCCTATGGAATCCTCTTGGTATTTATGCTGTACTAATTTCCATGCAGTATGTAGGTACCGTTTCACACTCATATCATTAAATGTTTTCATGCTGCTGTTTATCAGAGGCCAGCTCCAGTCAACCTCTACTTTCCTTGGATATAGAACCTTTGACGACTCATTAACTGCCCGTTTGAAAAATTCGAAAAAGTGAATAAGCGATGGCTGGGTGTGGTCAGTTGTGACCATGTCGGCAACGGAAACCGGTGGAAGGTTCGCTTCAGGTTTGACCACAATACTATACAGATAAGGTCTTTTCTGGTGCGGAAAGGATTTTATGAGAGTTCCTGTTGCATCGATATATAGGTCTGGTCTTCTCATTTTTCTAAGAAGAAGTATTTGCTCATGGCAAAAGAGAAAAATTGTAAAGGGTTCCACCGCCACGTACTGTATGTATCCAGCATATCGACCATTGGGATAACCATCATCATCTTTGTATGCCTCCTTCAGAAGTACTATCTCTTGAATACAGTCTTTGTGGATTAGCTCCTTTTGAATCTCTTCTGAAACTGCCTTTCGTATAACATCTTTTGTTGGTATGGCAGTTAAGTTTCCTGATTGGATTGTTGAAGTTTCTGCGGTTCCTAGGTTATCATAGTAGACATTCGTCACCCCATCTGTTCTTGCTTTCTGGGCGGTCTCTGACCTATTGAAACCCGTCAGCGGCCGTCTTGCTTGATTATCTATGTGATGTTGTTTGCCCTCCAAATTAATTGAAACTTTTACCCCCTTTTCAAATGGTTTAAAGGGTTCCTTTTCAATAATGAAAGTCGCACTTCTACAGCATGGTGCGCGCTTGCATTTCGCAGTACCTCTAAAGAATGGAGCACCACTTTTGCGACTATTACGGGCCTTCACTCTGTTATATGTGTATTTGTACACACATTCTTTACTGATAATTTCTAACTTCCGATCAAAAATCAAATGCCATCCTTTTTTTAAACACCTTGGCACATTTCCACCTTTACACACTGGATTAACAGCACTCCATTCCTCATTTGTTAACATTAAATGTGTCTCAATTATCGTGTCATCTCCTTTATCGTCGTCATTCCGTATCCCCTCTTCCCCACCACTACAGTCCTTATCAATCCCACATTTGTCTCCAAGACAATTGTCATCACCAATCTCATCAACGTCACCTGATATATTTTCATCAAATATCGGATCGTCATTTCCCTCACTTTGATCATAATCATTTTTAAAATTACCACTGGTACCATATAGATCATCACTTCTAACGTTAACATCCTCCTTTTCTGTGTCATCTCGAATACCACTATCATCTTTCTTGTTAACATCACCTGTTATAAAATCGTACATATATTATTAACGTTTCCCTGTTCGGAAGATTTCTAATCCGCTCATCTTCAACAGGCGACAATTCGATAATTGTTGCTATTTGTAAAATGTTAAGCCTTCGGTTTAGATAAAGCTTGCTCACGTTTACTAGGTCATTATCCCGTATATTGTAACATATACTATGCAAGTTAGCCTTATCCACGTAAACAACATAATTCAATAGGATAATGAAACCGGTCCGATATTCCATAAGGCATCTGTTATCTATAACTTTATGTGGAAACTGAAAAAACATTTTGCATTTACATCAATATATCATTGACAACACAACATTCTTCCCAAGCAACTGTCGACCTTCCCACATATACTTTTTGAGCCCATATGGTGGTGTCATTCATCTTCCACGAATGGAATAGTTGGAAGATAGCCGGTTGACTGGGGGAAATGGTGCGTGTAATATAGGTGAACACATGTTATATGTACATGTACTTGCTTATGATATATATATATTGAAACTTTTTTGGAAAGGGCATCTATCACCAACACGTTATCGGTGGAACGAATGGATTCTCCACAAGGCAGGTATGTTTCTACAATACAATACATGCATATGTAGCAAAAGAAATTTGCCATAACAAAGTAAATAGTTAGAAAAGCGAGTCTTAACAAAGCACTGATAGTGCTGCCAGCAAGGGGCTTACTGCATATCACGGATAATAGCTGGATAATTTTGGAGTTGAATGCTCAAAATGGTATTTGCAGAAAGGGGGTCTATCACAAATACCTTTTTTACCAAGAGGTCGTGGAATAGTTAACACACTCCTTGGTGCTTGTCATCCTAAAGCTTAAACTACATGTATTATGTGCAAATACACTGTTCGAACATTTTAATATTGGCTTGATTTTAAAACATGGCTTTTGATACTAAAACGTCAATTTGAATCTCACAGGCCTTGCACGATTGAAAACTCGAACCTAATGGGAGCAATTCGGTCGGCGCTATACATGGTTAACTCTTTCTTAAAAATAACCAGACGGCCCAACTCCGGTCCAACTCCGGCCCACCTCAGGCTGGGTTTTGTAGCCAATTATCTTATTCGAGACCAAAATGCCAATTTCATCTGAAAATTGCAGCCAGCTGCAATAAATCCGGGTGGAATCAGGCTAGTGCGACTCGGAGCCAGAATGTGGCACTTTCACCTGGCACGTCAGGATGCCAGTTTAACTCTCTAATTCGAACAGGACTGGTGCAAAGTCGATACTTTATTGGGAAACTCCGGTTGGACATGGCAGTCGGCGGACGCAACTTGGCGAAACAGGACCTCATGCAACACGAAGAAATATTGAGGTGCTTTCAAATGGCATGCATCAATCAACCGCCATATCCATCTATCTCGAACAATAGTCACGCCGAAACGCGGCGGGGGCCACTCTATCGGCCAAACTCCGGCTAGGTTTTGCTCCCGGCTGCCATAAATCCGGTTGGAATCTGTCTAGCGTGACTCGGAGCCAGAATGTGTCACTTTCACTTTACACATGTCAGTATGCAAGTTAAACTCTCTAATTCGAAAAGAACGGATCAAAGTTGGGACGTCCCCTGACATACAGTCAGATTGCAATTACACAGTTAGACATACATACAGAAAGTCCTGTTCGAATAAGAGAGTTTAACTGGCATCCTGACATGTGTCAGGTGAAAGTGCCACACTCTGGCTCCGAATCACACTAGCCGGTTTTATGGAAGCAGGCTGCAATTTTCAGAAGAAGTTGGCATTTTGGCCAAGTCTACATTCCAACTCCGACTGTATATTGCTCGAATTAGAGAGCTAAACTGGCATCTAGCAGTTATCAGGTGAAAGTGACACATTCTGGCTCCCGGTCATGTAAGCTGGATTCCACCCGGACATATGCCAGCCGGCTGCGAAACCAATCCGGAGTCCGACAGATTTGCTCCCACCTTCGGTTTGGCGTTCTTATTGCTCGAGATAGATGGATTGGGCGGTTATTTGATGCATGCCAGGTGAACGTGCCTCAAACTGACTTCGTCTTGCATTAGTTCCTGTTTCGCCAAGTTGCGTCAGCCGCATGTCATGCCAAGCCGGGGTAAGGATTTCCTGACACGCTCTGGCTCTGAGTCGCAGCAGCCGGATTTTCAATCATTGAAATACTCTGACTTCGAATTTGAATTGTATGTCGAGAGAACACCACGGGACCACACAAAACCAGCATGATTGTTTTATCTCGAGACGAAATTGTTGTTGAATCGACAGATTTTGTTTGGATCGTCGCCAAGTTTGCGACTTTTAACGGACTGTCTTTAAGCAGTCGTAGCTTTTAACGCAAAACGTATGATTGTCTTTGCTACGATTATTGATAAAAACGGTTATGTCGGACGTAAGTGTTAACTTACGTCCGAACTTACGACAATCTAAGTTAAGACCCTAAATAAAACGGGCACCGGCATTACAGCTTTTCCAGTTGATTAATACAACCTGAGAAGCCAGAACTCCGGCTGTAACGGCTTGTTGATACAGTCCGGATAGCCGAAAATACGGTTGTTCCGGCTGGTTAATACAGCCGGAGAAGCCGCAGTTCCGACTGTTCAGGTTGGTTAATACAGTCGGAGTAGCCGGAGTTCCGCCTTTTTGGCTTGCTGATACAGTCGGTTGATACAGCCGGTCCCGAGCCCCAATAGCTCAGTCGGTAGCGACGAGGGCTGTCAATCCAAGGTCGTGAGTTCGAATCCCGGCTACGCCAACATTATTTCCGACATTTGATAAAAGTCAATGCGACATGCGTCATTTTTCTTTCACCAATGGGCTTAGTCTATGTGGAAAAGCAGCCAGTTGCTCGGAAAGAATGTTGTGTGTTGTTCTGGTGTGAGAAAACCAGGAAACACATGAGTAGGTGAACTGGCCGCCGTGATATGACTGAGAAACTGTTAAAAAACGGCGTTAAACCCCAATCAATCAATGATACAGCCGGCTAGCTAACACAGCCGGTGTTCTTCCTGTTCGCTTTAGCCGCTGTAGACAAAGTTCCGGCTGTTCCGGCTTGTTAATATGAAGTCGTTGTAGCCGGAATTCGTTCAGGCTGATTTATACAGTCGGAGAAGTGGGAGTTCAGCCGGTGCCGGCTGGTTAATTCAGCCGGTATAGCCGTAGTTCCGGCTGGTAAATACAGCCGTAGTAGCCGAAGTGCCGGATATACCGGCTGGTAAATACAGCCGGAGTAGCCGAAGTGCCGGATATACCGGCAGCTTGATACAGTAGGAGAAGCCGGTATTTCCAGCTATTCCGGCTACTCCGGCTATATTCATGCACATGGCTAAACACATTACACTTGAATTGGAACGATAGAATGTATGTATACAATAATTACCTTTATGGCAGTCTCTTCGAACACTGTGATGATTGGCACTTTTTAAGTTATTATCGGTAAAGTAAAACTCAGTACTGTCACTATCATTCTCAATGGCATCTCCAATGCATCCTTCATCCCTATTTCTGTCAACATCACCTATTAAATATTTATATATATGTATCGGAAAATATATTTTTGGCGGGTGCTATAGATGAAGAAGGATTCTAATTCTCAAAGTAAATTCATTCACTCAGCATAAGTTAAATGCGATATTAGGTAATCAATATGAATATATGAATATGCATATGAATATAATGTACATGAATGTATATAGTGAGTACCATGATATAAAAACATATTCAAATTTCACTTCTTTTATTTATCTAAGTTGAATATTGTATAACATTGTGAAGTAATCTTAATTAGAAGGGAAGCTAACACTGTATGTTAGGTTGAGACCACATGTACTAGCTTACTAATCCTTGCATACTATGTTCGCTTTCTAGTCTAAATGTTGTTGTTTTTTTATCAGGAGGCAGGTTTATTATTGACATATAAGTCAATTGTTATTAATCTTAACACGTCAGGAGGGATAATAGAGAATGTGAACTACGTTGTCATATGTTGGCCGGTAGACACGGTCGATCTAGCGAGGGCAAATACGCGAAGAATAAATTAATCGATAAACAAAAAGGAATATATAATTATACAATGGTATGCTGATGTTATGTTCTACAATGATTAATAAACTGCGCAAAATTAAAAATGCCCTGGCAGTGTCGTTGGACAATCAGATCGATCGCATCAAAAACAACTTATTTAACAGGCGTTGTGTGTGCTCAATATTTCGTTATTGTTAAAAAATGGCAAAATTACGTTTATTTTCGTTATAATGCATGTTGGTAATGCATTGAAATGGTGTGTATCCAAACAGGGTCACATGTCTTGAACAATTCTTTATATAGAACAAATACACTTTTTAATCTAAATCTACAGTCACTAAAATTCGACGATTTCGAATTAACTTCAATGTCATGTCTTGATATAGTAAATGAGAGAAACGCAGAAACGTATGAGACATCGGATTTGCAACTATATTATCTACGGTGGCACTGAGGTGACATGTGTATGTTTTTATTTATCTCGTGCGCACGACATACTTGGACCGGACCGCTAAATAGATTTGTTACACACGTTACAATAGACATTACAAACATATTTATGATCATGTTTACATTCTATGAACTGTTTTAACAATCCGCTGTGGTCGAGTGGTTAGCGTCGGGGATTTCGGAACAGGGTGTCCCTGGTTCGATCCCCAGTCGCGGCAAT
>JAUELF010232142.1:0-13440 GCA_031471495.1 Clinocardium nuttallii
CTTCTTTTGTCACTATGTTTTCAAAAAGCTGTCTGCTGCAAAGGCATCAGAAAGCGTCT
The DNA here is from genome assembly GCA_031471495.1 of Clinocardium nuttallii. Lineage (NCBI taxonomy): Eukaryota > Metazoa > Mollusca > Bivalvia > Cardiida > Cardiidae > Clinocardium > Clinocardium nuttallii. Next base: position 60 of record JAUELF010232142.1, read on the forward strand.
ATATGAGGGAAAGGGATAGATTTATAGATATAAGTTAGTACGGTCCTGGTTATATGTTTATCATTGAATCCAGAAAAAAAAATGATAAAAAAATAAGTTTTAAACATGTTATGTGTCTGTCTAGTCAGAAAGGTTATAAATGGTATGTATATTTATGATTCACCAAATCCCTGCCAGTCTGTGTCTAATACCTGATATGTATCAACTTTTTATCACTTAAGCTGAAAAGAGAAAATTTGTTAAAGAAAGTGTAAAGGCTGATTTAAGAAATGAATGTTTTTAACTGACCCAAAATAGAATCAATCAATAAGTTGTTTTCAACTGTATTTTCGCCATGTCATTTCAACTCACATATTTATGTTTTTCCTTGCTTTCTTACACAAGTACTCCACACAGCAACCTTCCAATGCTTCCTAAATAGACTTTCCTACACATTACAAATCTGCAGCAGAAGACTTTCAAAATATTTAGGCAAAAATATGGAAAGTTCCTTTAAATGAAATGATTATAATTGAATAGTTGAAAAGAGTGTGGCAACAATTGTCATAATGATTTCAAAAGTCGTCTGCTGCATAGTCGTAAGAAAGTGTCTATATCAGAAAAAGGGTCAAGGAAGGATCATTAGTTCTTGTTTTTACTAACTGAGCTATTCCTTCTTAAAGATATTTAGCACTTTCCACATAAAACAAGTCTAAGAAATATGGAAATATAATTATTTAATGGAAAAAGTTTCTGTGGTAAAAGGAGAAGTTTGTCGTTAAGATTTGTTCTTTTACCGGAGTTTAGGAATCCGCTGTGGTCGAGTGGTTAGCGTCAGGGATTTCGAAACAGGGTGTCCCTGGTTCGATCTCCAGTCGCGGCAATTTGGTCATGGTGGAGAGCCCTTGGGCAAGGCACATTTTCTAGCCTAGTACTGGTTTGGTTACTCAGGGATCATGAATAATTAAATTTAATTGCGCACTAAATGACCTTAGCTGTTGATGCGCCATAAAACAATATACATTCATTTTCGCTTGAGCATCTTGAAACCTTGTCAGAATGTTTGTTTTAGTGATATATAGGCCAAGTTCGAAACTGGGTCATATCTGGTAAAAAACTAGGTCACTTGGTCAAATTTAAGGAAAATCATGTTAACACTCTGGAAGCCACATTTTTTGCTTGAGCATGTTGAAACTTTGTCAGAACGTTTGTCTTAATGATATCTAGGCCAAGTCCATAACTGGGTCATGTCCGGTAAAAAACTAGGTCACTATGTCAAATTTAAGGGAAATCTTGTGAACACTCTGGAAGCCACACTTTTGGCTTGAGCATGTTGAAACTTTGTTATTGTCATATGAGGGAAAGGGTTAAGTATGTCTTCATTTAGAGACATTTTCTATATTATTGTTGAGATGTTTTTAAAGTCTGCTGCAAAAAAATAATTATAGTTGGGAAAAGGTTTACACAAATCTGATGCAGGGGACTTTTTGAATATCTTGGGAAAAAAATCATTGAAACTCTTTGTACATAAACGTATAATTATTAATTTAACAGATATATGATAACATTCTGACAAAGGGAGAAATTGCTCATCTAATCTTTATGAAACATTTTCAGTTTGTTTATCTGATGATATCTAGGCCAAGTTGGAATATGTGTCATGTTGGGTCAAAAACTAGGTCACCAGGCCAAATTTGAGAAAAAATCTTGTTAACATTAGCAGAGCTAGATGAGGGCGTTTTGTGAGTTCTAAAATCCTTATTTTATCCACTAACCCTATGTTCAAAAGAATTGTCTCAGCATTGGGGTTTTGTTGGATAATAAGAGAGATAGTCACTCGCGGCTGGAAAAAGAGCTTAACAAACTCCTCCTTATCTGGACCTCTGCACTTGAGATGGATTTTTGACTTGAGGAGCTTGAAACTTTCTCAGAATGTTTGTCTTGATATTTATAGGCGGTTTCCAAATATGGGTAATGTCTCAGGTCAATAACTATATATATATATATATATATAGGTCACTAGGCCAAACAGATTGTTAACTCTGAAAGCTGCATTTTTAACTTGAGCATGTAAAAACTTTGTCAGACTCAAAATGTTTGTCTTGATGATATATCCAAGTTTGAAAATGGGTCATAATAAGTCAAAAACCAGGTCACTAGGCCAAACATTAGAAAGATCACGTGGACACTCCAGAAGTCTCATGTTTTACGTTATTTATCAAATTACTTCTTTACGTTTTATACATGGACACCTTATCCTATAGAGCCATGGTAATACAGGAATCCGCAGTGGTTAGCGTCGGGGATTTGAAACTGGGTGTCCGGGTTCAAATCCCCAGTCACGGCACTAAGGGTCATAGTGGAGTGCCCTTGGGGAAGGCACATTTTCTAGCCTACTACTGGTTTGTTTACCCAGGGGTCATGAATAAGTGACCTATCGCCGTGTTATAACTGAATTAATGTTTAAAGCGGCGTTAAACCCTAATAAATAAATAAATCATTTATCCTGACATCAGCCAGTCAGTCGCAATGCTAACTCCACAACACTGAACGCCAAAGAGGGCAGCAATAACTATCTAGTATTTGTTATGACCAGGTCGGGCATCGACGAGCACTTTAAATCCATGTTTTTAAATCATTCCAGGAGAGTAGCATGGCATTCTCGATAACTCATTCGAGTAAACTATTGAAAAGAAAGCCCCAAAAATGAAATCACAAACAAAACTACCTCGATAAATACTAAAGAAATTAGTAAGAGGTGGTTATTGAGTATAATTTAGATTTTTCCGAATTCTGATGAGTTTATCATGTTACTGCTCAGATTTGTTAGGGATTCCCTTTTTTGAAGAATTTACCACCGATGACGTTCTTTTAGGCCAAACTTGATAGTAAATGGATGTTGAGCTTCATTTTAAGTCACACTGTGGTACTGGTAGTACTGGATTTCCCTCCGCTCATGGTTGTTGGGTATACACGACTAATGACTCGCTGGTGACATGATCAATGGACCAGTAGTATAGACAACTTACCAAGGAAACATTGTGATATTACTAAAGAAAATGTAGAGTGCGGTGTAAATACATCGTTTAAACAAACAAATAAATGTCCCGAACCTTCCGTCAGCAACCATTTCTTAACCCTTTCCCTTATACAACAATTTTGCAGCAGACGACTTTGAACATGTTTTGTCAAAAAATAGAAAATCTCTATAATTGAATGGATAACATAATTCATATGACTACTAAAAGTGGAAAACATTGTGGCAAAAGGAGAAATTGCGCGTTTCGTGCAATTTCTTCTTTTGTCACTATGTTTTCAAAAAGCCGTCTGCTGCAGAGGCGTCAGAAAGCGTAAATATGAGGGAAAGGGGTAAAACAACACCGCTTTTAGACAGATTTTCCAATTTTAACCGAACTGCACAGGATTTATTTTGTGGTCCACCTTTCAAAATGTTCAAAGAATCAAACATCTATGTTGCAGCGGAATCCGAAAGGAAGTAACATGACAAGGTAATCTGTCACGAACGTTCCGCATTTGAAACAAAAACAAAAACAATATTGATTTGTTGAAACATAAGATCCACAGGTAGCACGAGAAGAGGAGGTTACATGACAAAAACATTTACTTTCTTTGAAACTACTTGTCTAATTCAAGATAAAACTGTCGCGGTAATGTTCCGTATGTGACGTTCTTTACAATTTTTGATGCCATAATGATTGATTTAAAAACCATGATGCAAGGCGGATTAAGAAAGAGGGTTAACCATTTCCTGCTTATAGACGCTTTCTGACGCCTCTGCAGCAGACGGCTCGTTGAAAACGTAGTGACAAAAAGAAATTGCCCAAAACAAGCAATTTCTCCTTTTGTCACAATGTTTTCTACTTTTAGTCATAGGTTATCCATTATGTTATAGAGATTTTCTTTTTATTGACAAAATATGTTCAAAGTCGTCTGCTGCAGAATTGTCGTATGAGGGAAAGTCTATTCTGTCTAACTTCATGGTCGTGATCCGATCTACACGCTTTTAAGTTTATAGGAAAATTTTCAAACTCACTCAAAAAAGTGGTCTTTGACATTCGTCAAATATCGAAAGTATCATCGGTTGACAGAGCTTAAACTTGAACTCCGAACCGCTGGGTTGATAACCCTCTCCATTATCGATTGAGCTAAAAACGGCAAACATAAATTGGGTTATTTCACAACAGCTTATCTATCTTCTTAGCAGGGAATTCAATCTGTTGAGACTGGATGCACTTTCCGACACTTGCATAAGCTTTGTCTTCATGCGTAGTAATAGTTATTGTTATCATAATGAAATCAAAGCGCTGAAGGCACTAAAATTTGTTTGGGAACACACTTGTACACACATTTGCATTTGGATATATATACATGTACTAATCTTTTAATTGACCAATTTATAAAGATTAGAAAAAGACTAGTTTCATGAACATGATGTGTACATAAATATTTTAAACACATTTTGATGCATTTGTAGCATTTGAAGTTGCCATCCTGCAGTCATGTTTTTCAAGAAATCAACATAAATATCTTAAGTAGGAGTTTTCATGCAAGGTTGAAAACAAATGATAAAAGGAGAAAATGAAGGGTTTATTTCTTCATTATATATGCAATATTCTAATTTAATGTGTACTGCACAATACTACATTCTATCAATCTACAATTTTTCCTACAACTTCTCCGACAATGACATTTGAACAAGTAAATAACAATGTCATAAATGTGTTACAATTTATTCAATATATATAGACTCAGATCATATTCATGGTGCTTAACCCGTTCCCACATTTTGTCGCTTTCTGAGGTATCTGCAGCAGATGACTATTGAAAACATTGTTCATTATAAGCAATGTCTCCTTTTACCACAATATTTTCAACTTTATTCACTTTTCTTTCAAAACAGTTTCCAATGGATGTTTAATAAGGGAATAGTTTAACAATAATATCATTCATCAATACAGTTGTTCTTAAATCACTTGAATCTTGTTAAGAAGGCTGAATGTGACGTTTTCCTGTCTGATTTGTGTCCATTTCTTTACATCATGTTTGTGTTTGTAATCATCTATTCACCATGTTTTTTGTGACGATTGGTTTGAAAATCGCTACAATGCTAACAAGAAACAATAACAACAGCCAATTTTATATAACTAGGTTTTGAAAGTATGTTGAAGAGGTTACGAAATAATGCAAACCAAATAACCTTCAAATAGCCGCCAAATAATCCAATCAGTGATGCAGAGACACGGTTAACAATAATACCGTCGGTGCTATTTTGGTACCGGATTGATACTAAGATTAAGATGAATCGAGCTTACGATCTACATTGAGATAAACGATGTAGATATTAACATTCTTCATGTTTGGGCAGATAATAAATACCATTGCGAGTTTTAAATGCCATGCAAAGTACTCTCATGATAATCAAAACACTTCGCCAAAATAAAAAGGCCTATACACTACTATCGTAATTTCTGAAAAGACCTACGAGGTTTACAACATATCAGTGCTAATTTCGTACCTGGTCCCGTATTCACTAACACTGCAAAATTCTACTTTCGGACAAAATCTTAATAGCCTCTCATTACATTTAGTCGGGTGTATGGAAATACCGGAATGGACCTTATACAGGAATTGACCGGAATGATCATATGGAATACCGGAATATCCCCGGAATTGACATATGGAAATACTGGAATGGACCCCAACAAAGGTCTATTTGGTCAAAATTTGGATAATTCAAGTGCCTTTGGAGAGTTGGTCTGTTATCGAACATGGCCCAAACATTATACACACAAACATGTTTACTAAGTTTATGAAAATCGGATGAAAACTATTCAACTTTATAGAAAGTAGACGAGGCTTATTTGGCCGGTTGTTTATAATTCAATGGCCAATTTCAAAAAGTGCATTGAGTTTGTTGGCTTGCTATCAAACTAAGCCCAGCAGTTATGGTCAAAACATGTTTGACGAAAAGGGCAGACAATGCTAATTAGGATAATTCAAGGGCCTAATACAAAAGTGTAAATTGACTGTTGAACCAGACATTACGACAACAAAACATTGACATCAAGTTTTGTAAAGATAAAATGATAAATGTTCAACTAGGCTTATTTGACAAATTTTGGATATTTAAGGGTAATACTTTTTGCTGGTTATTAGTACTTGTTCCGAACCTTATTTACTGAAAACGAGCAAGGGTTATAACAACGAGTTATCATATTCACTGTTTATTCACACAACTTTTCCACTTATAGACACAAAGCTCTATGTAAGTCAAGACAAACAACATCAACTGTTCCAATTTTTCAAATCCGTTACAAATATGGCATTTACCAACCTCTTTTCCCATCACTCTCATTCTATGAAATAGAAATAGTGTATCTTTGAAATAAAACCAATGGTCCTCTATGCCCTTAAATAACGATTAAGATACATGTATAACTATACATGGATGCAATTTTATAAATGGCTTTTTTCTTGCCCAAATGATTAACTCTTATTCGTCAAATTACACCCATGCTTATTGCCAAATAAGACATCATCATGTTAGTTATTTTATAAAAAGGGGTAAAATGTACTATTTTCAAAAATATGACTCTTCACACGAAAACAAAATGCAACGAATGTATGGAGGTAAACTGAAGCCCGTGAAGTTCATTCCCTATTCCTTATTCCTTATTCCTTCTTCAAATGTGAAGTTGATTACTTGTTCCTTGTCCCTTATTCCTTATTCGAATGTGAAGTTGGTTACTTGTTCCTTGTTCCTTATTCAAATGTAAAGTCGGTTATATGTTCATTGTTCCTTTTTTGTTGCCTAATCAGATTTGATCTAAGGTACTGCATATGTTGATATTGCCAATAACACTGTTGATGATGATGTTGTTGTTGTTGTAGATGATGAGAGAGACCCATTGGTACATTTTTAAAAAACCTGTTACTTATTCAAAATCTGGTTACTTATTCGGCCTTTTTCAAGAAAAGATGCATCTGCTATCCCAAATATCATTCCAATTGCATATGTTGATGTTGCAAACCACAATTGTGATATTGTTGTTGTTGTAGATGCTGCCGGAGACCCATTAGTACATGTCAAATCACCTGTTACTTATTCGTTACTTATTCGATGCTGCCAACAGCAAATGGGATGTTGTTGTTGTTGTAGATGCTGGCGGAGACCTATAAGTACCTTTAAAATGACCTGTTACTTATTCAAAAACCCTGTTACTTATTCGGCCGTTTTCATTAAAAGAAACCTTTTCTATCCAAAACATTACTTAAACTGCATATGTTGATGTTGAAAATTATAATGTTGATGCTGTTGTTGCTGTTGATGATAACAGGAAACAATTGGTACATTTTAAATCACGTGTTACTTATTCAAAAACCTGTTACTTATTCGACCGTGTTCAAGAAATGAAGCCATTGCTGTCCCAAAAATATTTCAAAATGCCAGCAACAAAGATACGACTATCCGGCAGCAAACGACTTTGAACATACTTTGTCAAAATTAGAAAATCTATATAATTGAATGGATAACCTATGACTAAAGGGGAACAAATTGTGGCCTAAGGAAAAATTGCTTTTTTGAGAAATGTCTTATTTTGTCACTATGTTTTCAAAAATCCGTCTACTACAGAGGTGTCAAAAGGCGTCTATATGAGATTAAGTTTTAAAGTTATAAATAATCTGCATGTGGGACAGGGTAAAACTCTAAGTACATAGAGCTTTTGGGCACTGACATTTAATATCATGACAAAGGATAGTATAATGTACGAAAACAACGCTTTAAAAAACATAAGTGCAAATGGAGAAAATGCTCAAAATGAGCAGTTTCTCATTTTACCACAATGGTTCTAACTTTTTTGACTAATTATACTTAATTTAATTAAACATGTTAACATATATATGATGATTAATTTCTATTTTTCCAATAAAGATTGCGTAAGATTTCTTACATTAAGATTAATCCAGCTTTCCTCAAGACTTTGACTATTACAAAAAATCTTAATAAAAAATGTAAGAATACATACAATATCTTTAACAATTAAAGATAAAATTTGACATTTAATGTTACACTTTTTACTTATTTTTAAATCAACTTCAAGTCGAAGTCTGAATATAATCTAGTGTGATCACTCACTGTCCAGTGTACATCAAGTCTTCTTCTATGAAATTGGTGGTGCAATTTTTACCATTTCCCCCATACAACAAATCTGCAGCAGACGATTTTGAAAAGATGCTCGAAAACAATTGGAAAATTCCCTTTAAATTAAAGAACAATAATTATAAAGAGTTGAAACATGACTAAAGAAGAAATTGCTCTTTTTGAGCAATTTCTAATTTTGTTTACATTTTTTCAAAAATCCGTCTGCTGCAGAGGCATCAGCAATCGTCTATATGAGGGAAAGGGTTAATTGTTCAATGACTTAAATTCTGTAGAGAATTTGGGTTGCTAAGGATCAGAAAGGGTCGAAAATTGCAAAACTTTTAAATTATTCTCCTCTTTATCCGCTTGCCAAATTCCAAGATACTAATGCAGAAATGTTCTTTTGGTGACCCTCTTAAAAAATGTCCAAGCGATAACGATTGGTTGAAAAACAGGATGGCCATGTGGGTTTAGGAAAGGGGCAAATGACAAAATGTAATTCTAATGACAGACTTTCAGTGGATGTCTGCTTTTAAAATGAAGACGTAGAAATTATCCCTTAGTATCCTTTTAAATAACTAGTAGATTAATGATGGATTGTTTTGTGTTCATGCTTCTTTCAACATTTATTGCTCATGGTGAGTTTTTGCGATCACCTTTTTCCGTCGTGTGTCTTCCGTTGTCTATAATTTGATTATTATCATTCACTATTATCATCAAATCTTTATGATACATGGAACTTATTATGTTGTTTTATCTTGCTTATGTTTAGGCCCAGTTCAAATATAAGGCATGTCAGGTCAACAACTAGGTCACTATATTAAATTGAAGGAAAATCTATATAGGTCATAACTGGTCAAAAAGTAGGTCACTTTGCCAAATTTTAGAAATATCTTGTTAACACTTTAGAGACTGTATTTAGTTCTTAAGCAGCTTGAAACTTTGTCAGAAGGTATATCTTGATGTCTTTGGAAAGAAATCTTAGTTGCAATGTCAAATTGAAGGAATTTCTTGTAAACATTGGAGGCCCCATTTTCTCCGTGAAGTGGTGTTTTAAAGATTGTAAGATTTGAATATGGGTCATGTCTGATAAGAAAAGCCAGGTCACTAAGCTAAATTGAAGGAAAATATTAAAAACAGTCTGTGAACAGTATTTTGTCAGGAGGATTGTCTTGTGATGATATATAGGCCAAGTTCGAAAGAGTTGTTGTCAATGAGTATGTGATGAACGAACCAGGGCTACTATGGTATCAGCTGTATCACATGTTTTTTTAGTATAGGGGTTGACTATTTTTTATATTTTCAATTATTGATTTTGACTAAGTATCATTTTATATTGATGCATATCCCGCTTTCTGTTTATAGCATACATGAGCATACAATGAGCAATTGTTGATGATGTATGGTTTTCTTTACCCTCGCCTATCGACATAAAGCCATTTGGCGAGCAGCCATTGTTTTCTCTCTCCAATTGTTTTTTTAGTATAGGGGTTGACTATTTTTTATATTTACAATTATTGATTTTGACTAAGTTTCATTTTATATTGATGCATATCCCGCTTTCTGTTTATAGGTATTGTTTTGTATGTGTGTATATAAGTGTATGTGGGTAAAACAATAATTATTTATTTTATTACTAAAAGTATAGAGGCAATTGCTGTAAAAACGCAATTAAAAATTTTGTGCAAAAAAAGCACTACCTAACAGTCCTCCACAACGGAGCCCCTGATTGGCCGAATTTCAATCCGCTTTTACGGCCAAGCTCGACATTTACACATAAATCTATGGTCAATGACGAGTTGGCCAGGTTTAGCGTCCAGCCAATCACAGGCCCCGTTGTACAGGTAGCTGTTTACCCTTTAGCCGCTTTAAAAAAGGGCAAAGGGTGTAAAAAACAAAGTCTAAATATATGTGTTTTAAAGTTCACAATAATTTGAGAACTATATATTGAATAAAACAATTATTAAATAAAAAACATAATATCAAGGAAGGTTAAGATGAAGAAAAATAAAAAAGATTTAAAATGAGTACACAGTCTGAAAACGAGAATTGTAGCCTTAGTGAATTCAAGGATCGCTTGCAAAAGGCAAAGGACCTGAAAGAGGCTGTCACCCCGGCTCGATGTTATTTAAATGAAATTTCTTATATTTATCTGCGAACGTATGACACGGAAGAACAAATTTCACGCCACACCGGCGTGGTATCCGTTCTTCCATTCGGCATGCGCACGTGAACTCTCACAACGAGAGAACAAATTTCACGCCACGCCGGGCAGACAATTTTTGTTGAAGTTGGAAGTGTTTCTAATTGCTTATACACGATCAATTGTATTGGCAATACTATTGTCACAATCACAGGTGCCAGTCTCGTTTAAAATCTAAAAATAGCATATTACGTCAATATATAGTCAAATACTATTTTTAGATTTTAAACAAGACTGGCACCTATGGTCACAATATTATTGAAACATATTTGTTTGCCACCAACGGCACAATAATATTGCGCAATATTTAAGTCAGTTGCCCTCTGATCATTGCTATTGGAACTAGCTGTTGCATTTTCTGTTGATACAAACGGTCAGTTTTATTGTGAAATCTCGTGATTGACAAAATTATTGTCAATACAATTTATCGTGTATGGGCCGCTGAAGTCTATACACAAAAATATTGATCAACCTTCAATAAAATATCTACCGAGGTTTGATTTCGTCAATATTGCATAAATAGCACGCACTAACGGTCAATGTTATTGTCAATTCTCGTTTGATTGTGATCAAAACATTGTTTGCTTTAAGCTTCATTGACAGCTTAGGAGCCATTTTTAGAACAACATGTATTTTCTTAAATTGAAAGTAAATTCAGTGCGGAATAAGGGTGACCTTTGATTTGACGTCATAGCTCAAAAAAGAAGGGAGATAATATGTAATGATTTGGTAGATTTGATAATGAACTTTAATTGAATATAGGTTTATGAGTTATTTCAACTGTTGGTAAAGAGACATAGCCCAAAACTCTATAATAGTCGCCTATTGAAAATGATTTGCTTCCATCTGACCAAAATGAAGGTATCGGGTTGATTCCCCTTATTTTTCGATTCCTCCTTACTATTTATTCAAACTCTACAGATGATCGCGCAGGAACTATAAATCGTCATTTCTGTACAGTCTTCACCAGGGAAGAAGAACCTATTCCAGAAGCCCATATACATGACTGTCACATAGAGGACATATCTTAATCAATGAACAAGGTACTTAGTGAAATAAATCCTTCAAAATCAAAATCACAAGGTCCAGACGAAATCCACCCAAGACTACTGTACGAATGCAAACACCAACTTCAAAAACAATTTAAAACCAACTTCAAAAACAATTAACACTAATCTATAAAGCATCCTTTGAAGAAGGTAAATTACCAAAACAATGGAAATATGCAAAAATGTCACCCCGATCTTTAAAGCAGGAAAAAAAATCAAATATAGAGAATTACCTACCAATCAGTGTCACATCAAAATGCTGTAGAGCAATGGAAAAAATAATATGAAATGCAATAGTTAATCATCTGGAAAACAACAATATACTATCCAAATTCCATCATGGTTTCAGAAAGAGTATCCCTGCACAACCCAGTTACTTGAATGTATAGAATATTGGACTACAATTCTAGACGAGAACAATGAACTAGACGTTATCTACTTGGACTTCAAGGCGGCATTCGATAAATTTCCACACAAAAGACTACCAATAAAAGTCTGGGCTCTGGGTATTAGAGGTAAGGTGTATAACTGGGTTAAAGACTTTCTAAACGAACGCCACCAAAGAGTGGCCATCAATGGAAAAAATTCAACATGGGAAAGAGTTACAAGTGGAGTTCCCCAAGGCAGTGTTCTAGGGATAGTCTTATTTTTAAAATTCATTAACGATATATTCTTAACTGCACAGTAAAGTTCCTTGCAGACGATACAAAACTTTACATGACCTTCAACATGAAACAATGCAAATCAATGCACCTGGGACCAAATATGCCGAACGACTACTTCATGAAAGACTCACAAAATGTATTATACAAAATTCAAGATGTCCTGCAGGAAAAAGACCTAGGAGTAACCTTCGACCATAAACTTAAAATCGAAACACACATACATGCAAAAATCAATCTGTCAAATAGAAATCTGGGACTTATAGTAAGAGATTTCTCATTTACGAATAAGGAAATGTTCCTACAACTATATAAATCTCTAGTACGGCCACACCTTGAGTACGCATCTGTAATTTGGGGACCTTCAAGTTAAAAAAATATTCAAAATCTATTGAAACGTTCAAAGAAGAGCAACCAGGACCCTTTGAAATTTAAAGGGGAAGTCATACCCTGAAATACTAATTTTGAATTGGGACTACCAACACTAGAATACAGACTGATTTAGTACAGACTTACAAACTAGTAAAATAGACAAAACATTGGTGAAACTGCTTAACATATAGCGCTGTTGAGACAAGAGGGCATAAATATAAAATATATAAACATAGAGCAAATAAATTAATAAGAAAAAAACTACTACAGTCACAGGGTTATTAACGACTGGAATAATCTCAAACCTCAGGTAGTCGAGGCACCAACACTAAATATACATTCAAATCAAGACTAAACAAACACTGGTATGTTCCAATTCAATGCAACATTTTATAATCTATACTAAGTTAATAAATAAAAAAAACACCTAAGGAGCCTAATATAGGACTAAACAAAGCAGCCCAGTTAATGATAAAAAAGTGATGAAACAAATCAAATGTGTATAGTGTAAATAGTTTTAACATTTTTTTCTGTAAAAGAAAAAAGAGAGCATGCCTACAGCGTAGAATTAACAATTAAAACAGTCTTTTATTTTAAAAAGTCTGTATAATAGTTGTGTTTAATAGTAATCACATAAAATCATTAGTTCTTTCATTAATTAATAATTATACGATTTGTGAATTCCACATACACTTTTTAAGATGTTTGTCAGAATATTTGAATTTTATTATTTGTCAACAACACCACAAATCAGACATTTTAGGATTTGCATGCAATAGCACGTCATTGTACCTTCCCCCTATTAAAGTCAACATTGGACACCTTTGCAGCAGTCTACTTTTAAAACAATAAGAAAAGAGTTAACTCGCTGAAGGCATGAGTTTTCTCTTTTTCTCAAAATGATATCAGCTTGGCATCCTAATTATATCATACTTTGACAAATGTTAAAATG
>JAUELF010232153.1:0-13435 GCA_031471495.1 Clinocardium nuttallii
GGATTCGCCTTCGGCTCACCCGATAAATTACTCCGCCTTGCCAGATAAACTTTCTCAATCCACGGCATCAACCTATTATTCTCTATATCTACCGGTTTCGGAAAAGTAGGCCTTCGTCAGGATATAATAATATTTAATAATGAAATAAATTTCTATTAACGTATAGAAATCGTCGTTTTTTATAACTTTGTAACAGGAAGGGTTAACATAAAGAGAAGGTAGTTTTAGCGAATTATGTCAACCTCATAGTCTTCATGCTTTAGGTTGCACTCCATTCGTCTGACTACATTTACTTCATATCTGTAAACACCAATAATTATTATCGTGTTATAGTGTTACTACAATACTGTGAGTTATTTATGTCGATAATTAATTATTATACTTGCATGAAATGTAAACATAGAGAACGAACAATTGTAACTTCTTTGACTATTGATTCATTGTCAATCCATATTATAAGTACATTTTATTCGTATAAAGCTTCAGGTCTTTCCGATGAACCGAACAATGTACCTGTTGGACCTGTTGTCGGAGCAGCCGCTGGGGCAGTTGTGGTAGCCATAGTAATTATTGTCGTTGTTACAATTCTAAAACGAAGGTAAGTGATGTATCGGACAATTGATGTTTCTTTGTCGTTTCATAATACTGCAAATAATCAGGTTGTCTCGGCAAACATTTTTTCCACAATGTTATAAGCGAAAGGCACAGTTATGTAAAGGTCGTGGTCGTGGTCATCCTCCCTCATACCTTCACTAAATGTAAATTAGGTTTAAACAATTTGAATGAAAAAATTCAAGAGTATGAATTCCTATTAGAACCAATTAGGAAGCACACTCTAAAACATATTAATTATAATTGCTGTTTCTTTTTATATTTTACTGGTTGATGTTTCTAATACATCCTTACGCTAATTTGCAAATTTATTTAGAAACTAAACAACTATTTTTTTTTTTCTAAACATCGGTGTAATTAGATATTGCTTTTATAGTTTAATGTTGTTAATTAAGATAATTAAACATGAAGGGAAACGGGCAAAAAGGAATTCAATGCAATAGCATTCTGTTTCTAAGATTGAAGATGTTAGCATTAAACATGCCTAAACTTTAATTAAATTCATATGAAAGTAAATGAAGATGGAAACCTTTCTCCATATCTGGACTTAACAACCGCAAACAAACAGAAAAAAAATAGATAGTAAACATTATAATATACACTCACAAACAAAACAACAAACAACACATGGAGTCGGACAATGAGGTAAAGGTTACACAATGGGAATCCTTCTCGAAAAAAAGTGGAACACAAAAGAAGTCTGCCCTCTGAGGATAAAGGCAGATGATTGGCTGATCTGAGTCGCCTGACCCAGTAGCTATGTTCATTGTGATATGTCTAGGGAAAGCAAAGCTCAGTGGTTGGCTGACACTCGTCACAATACACAACCCTTCGGCGACTTTAACCAGTGAGCGGAAGGTAGCTAACAACCAACTCTTCCCCACTCAGTGAGAAAAACCACGAAGATCAGAGTGTCAACAATTACATTCAAACTTTTATGTAGGCAGAAACAATACTTTTTGAAAAAACATTTCATGTTTACTTCCAATAATAATATGTTTTAAAGTTAATTTCTAGAAATAAAATGACGAATTTAAAATCAAGAATCAAGAATTTGTCTGAGGTTGGTGTGTAGTTCGATCCAATCCTATATTTGTATCTAAAAGTAATTTGAAGTTAAATTTTAAATCGCTGCATGCATAGAACAGATGCACAAGAGAATGTTTATCAATTGGTTTATAAAAGTATATCGATTAGTATCTTTTCTTTTTACAATAGGAGTACAATTTGTGGTTCCCATTTTTTAAAAGTCAATAATAGAAAGATTGGAAGTTTACTTTTCCACAAAAAGTATTTTTCAGAAATAAACATCAATAATTTCATTGGCCATTTTATTTTCATACTGTTTTCGCTTTGAAACGTCACACCCATTTGTGACTTAGAAGTTTTGTATGTAACGCATTTTCTCACAAACCACTGGTGATATTGCCATAAAACTTTACACACATAGTTTACGTTATTACATGACTTTGTTCTACAAGTACCATACATTGACTACACACTATTTGTTCGAAATATTGATAATTAAAAAAATACTGCCATGCTAAAAAATGAAAAACATATATGCAGTCAAACCTGTCGTAATCAGCAATGCAGAGTAAGGCAAAACATTTGGCTGCTCCATGTATGTGACTGCTTAATGCAAATCAAATATATAATATTAAAATGCCATTTTGGTAAGATAACAAGTGGCTGCTATTTCAAGTTCTTTATTAAACCAGAAACCGTAATAGCTGGTTGGACAGAAACACTTTTCCTAGAGGTTAATTTCAATACCATCCAAATTTACTGTCGCTTAGTCGGGAGAAAGTTTACTGTCGAAAACTATTATCAACCTAAAAATAAATGATCTTATTCAAACAATACTTATCTACCTTGGTCTATAACAATTTGGCTAAAGTACTAAATTACGGATTAGTCGAGTGTTGTATTTTGTTCTACTGACGTCTCTTTTTGACCTAGGGAAGTAAGCCTCATGGAAAATATTTTTTAGTTGCTGTGATAAAGGTAAGCTCAGGGTCACAACAACTTACAGTAGGTATACAGTATAGTACTAAATTTTCTAGGTTGAATAGTCGCCCTTCTGCATTATATACGAACACAAAAATACACTAAATGTCATAATTTGACTAGCCTGCTTTAACACACCTCTATAGTGTTACTCAAAATTAAATGTGATACCATAAATAAGGACGATGCTGATCTCAAAGAAAAGAATGTGTCGTATACAACATTCCAGAATGTTGTAAATGTATCCTTTCAACTTGTTGGTCTCGTCAAACTTAATGAATATGTCAACACCAAAGATCAAGTTCAGTATGCACCTCTTCGAAATGGGAGCTAAAACAGTTTAGCAGTTGTAAATGCAGGATGTCTGCTCATTTTGTTCAGGCCAACGGTCTACTCTACACTTTTGCCATTGAATTGTTTCATCAATTCCAATACCACTAAAGACTGGTATTGTGTTTGAAGTGTCTCATCATTTTTATATGAATTGTATTCAGCAGTCAACGTGCGTTTGACCTTTTGAGATATGGGATGTGAAAACGAAATGAAAGCAAGAGAGTCTTTATATTCCAGACGCCAAGAAAATGGCTCCCCGAGTTCGGATCAGTCTTTCAAAGATATCCATGATAATGAGGTACCTGGTAAACCACCATATCATCAACAACCACATGTTTCAGGTAAGACTTAATCTGTTAGGACAACGCAACGAAACTGCATTATTTATTTGCTACATTAAATACTCGACGATAGTATTCGCGTTTACGCCCTCTTAGTTGGTCAGTACTTGATCCGCTTGACCAAAGAATACACTTGAAGACTCGGGTGACAGCTTACATAATAAAAGACTAGTATCAGTTTGCTGCATGCATTCATTATGAGATTTAATAATTGATGAACTGTTCTATACGTCACAACTGTCCATGTAGTTCAACATATATCTAATTTGTATACGTATACTCAAAGAATACGCTATTTTGACAAATGACAAATGACAAATGTTTTATTAAAGGTAATTAGGCCACTGGCCCAGCGAATGAGGTGTATAGCAACTATGTCATCATGACTTTCGTGTTTATTTCTTTTTTATATATGTTGTCATTGACGCTTTTCGGTACCTTTCATGGAGACAATTTGACCGACCATGATAGTTCGAATTACAGTGCGACGTTACTCGGTCTCATGTGAATGTGGGGCGAGAACACATTAAACATTAAAAACATTATATGATTTAAAAGGTATTAAAAAGTATTAACTATTCGCATTTGAACGTTGTTCATGTCGTTATTTCATGCAATCAATTTAAGTTTTGTTATTCAGGTCGGGAACTTAGTTTTCTTAACTTATTTTTTAAAATTGTAATTATACTTTTATTTGTCACTGTAATTATAAGTTGTTGTATGTTGTCTTTGTTTATTACGGAAGCCATTTGTTACTTATTATTTGTTTGTTATAACCCATTACTTATTATTTATTACTTGTAATTTATAGCTTATCTTTTATAACTCACAATTAATAACTTATGCTCATGTAGCACTGACTAGCTTGGACTGTACTTTATTTCTATCTTGTGGTTAATTTGACACTGAATACATAGGACTTTTATACAGTTCTTTCCAGTTGTGACAGTGACGGGAAAATGAATAGAGCTAAAATGTTTTAGAGAGCTAGCTGTGAAGCGACATTGAATAGATGAGACTGCCCTTTATACATTCTTATGACGACTCTGGCGGAACATAAATATAATAGACTGTTTTAAGGTACATTTTGTTGTGGCGGCTGTGACGGTACACTGAATACAATGGACTGTTCTACGAAACGCAGAACTATTTGGTGTCGACTATGACGGAACACATGACATTGTGAGATAGAGAGAAGGGGAGATATATATATATATATATATATATAGAGAGAGAGAGAGAGAGAGAGGGGGGAGGAGAGAGAGAGAGAGGGGGGAAGATAGAGAGAGGGAGATTATTATTTTGGAAAATATCGGATAGGATAGTATGATTTGTGTGTAGACAATGGGTTATAACACACACAAAATAAGAAACAAATGTCCCTTCAGCGCTTGCGGAGTTTATCGAAAAAAACGAAAAAATGATTGTTTACATTTCAAGTGAACAAGGAGAAAAGTGGATCTTCAGCTAAGAAGCAGGCGCTCGCCAGCGCTGTTGATCAACCTAGTATACCGAACGGTCCAGACACAGAGACAGAGAATGTTTACTATGCATTTTTATCAAAGAAAAGTGATTTAAAGATATGTCAACTTTGGGACTACATCAACTTTAAAAAGAGAGAGGACTGTGTCATGTTTTATCAAGAATATAGTGTAAGTTCTTCGAACACATACACGATTACATAATGCAATATGCATGAAGTTATGCTTGTTATTAAATTTCGAATGAGTAAATTGATTGATTGATATATTGATTGTCGTTTAAAGCCATTTTCAACAGTATTTTAGTAATATCTCGAGGGTCAGTTCAAATAAGCATACAATTCCTTGCTCTGCGTCAGAATTACACACACTAGTCGTTCAATGCAAATGGCCTATTTTCAACAAAGACCTTTCGACCATTGTTGGGCGACGCATGACGCTAGAAGCAATCAACTCTGTCCATTATCGACAAAGTAAGTATTTAGCGACTGTAATATTAAACACGATCGCTTTTTCCGGTTAGGATTGTCCAGTAACATATTGCTGATAGTAAAGACCTTTGATTAATCAGGCTGTCAAATGTATCGATGAACATATAATACTGTAGCTTAATTTGTAAAAAAGAATGTTTTAGCTCTGTTTTGACTTAAAACATTTTTCGGAGACATGCGACCTTATTTGATTAGATTATGCTTTATATTACAGCTATTGTCAAATAAACTAAAGCACCCCTACGACGTAGCTATGGAACCACAGAATCGAGAAAAGACCAGATACAAGAGCCTATTTGCATGTAAGTTGTTAACACTATTTCTCTCCCAATCATATACAAAATTACCGCCTTAATTGTGCTCTCTTTGATCTTGTTTTCATAAACAAATTCGCACCGTGTAGTGCTGATTGTAATGGTTTGTATATTTACCAATTTAAGAACGTGACGCCCGGGTAAAACAAGATATCGATATGTTTACTCATACACATTATTGGCTGGTGATATACATGCGGAAAAAAACATCTAAAATTGAAAGGAAGTTAATATCTAGAGATGCCACGTTTGGATGTTAATGTACGTATGCACTGCTTGCATAGATTCGAATGGGTCATATACACAATATTATTAAAATGTGAATTTACGTTTTAGGGGTAGTGCTGTTTACGTGTATGTAGCTTGGTTAATATAAAGAATATTCTTTTGCAATTTATACCAGTGTTGTGTCTAATGTTGTTAATTATACATGCAAATTTAAATAAAATTGGAATTGGTTTTCTATAAGAAAATGATACTTTTATAGGTGGTGCGTTTCTAAAGTCCGTAAAGTATACCCATTTCTTTATTTTTTGAAAAGGTTTGTTGGAACGCCATCTTTTATTTCATTTCTATAGCAACGCTGCCTGCACACTCATCTGATGTGGTAGTTTTGTAGGTGCTCTTCAACATAAGAGATTTAAGTTTTATTCCTTAATTGCAATATCCTATCGATAGGTGTTGTAACATATATAACATGTAAGAATCATTGATAAATATTACTTGTGGTCTATGTTATTGATCAAACATCAAATGGTTTAGCTAATTGGGTGAGATAGTCCCTTTGTCATATCTTTTTCTAAGTTATATGAGAATTTAGATCAAGCATGTGAATAAAAAAGGTTATATACAAATCCGACAGAATCTATGAAATATTTGTGTAATTGCTAGAAATAGTTTCCTTACATGATACGTATCCTCTACAGACGACCATTCCCGGGTACCACTTGTTGTAGAAGACGATACAGAGGTCGAATACATTAACGCCTCGTTTATCGATGTAAGTGTGCCAATTAAGCTTTTACTTATATGTTAAACACATTTTCAAAAACCTGTATCAAGTTTTATTTAATTTATATGTTCGTGTATTTACGGATCTATGTTGGGGAAATTTATTCTAGAAATGACATTTTCTTATAAAATGTACGTCCATTTTCGAACTTAAATATTTTCATAAGAAACAACACCAAGACAATAACAATAAAAGTCAACAGGATATTACGAAACAGAAAACAAATAAATCATGTTATTAGAAATATTCAATGTGTGAACAAATGTTCATACAATATACTCAGATTGAGCTAAGGTGCAATTTCAAATGTAATTATCCGATTTACATAACATTGTACCAAATCGTACATGTAGAGTTCAAAATAAATATTCTTCTACCATTCTGATTATTTTCAGGGATACGCTAAGCCTCATAAGTTCATAGCCTCTCAAGGTAATATTTAATACACCGAAGACTTATACCAACGTGTGATTAGAACAGTGTTTGATTTGTATTCCATATAAAACACTCTACACTATATGAATAAAAGTGTTCCACACGATAAACGATCGAGTATTCTTACATAAACATAGCGTTATCATAAACATATGAACAGAAACTACTGTGTGGTTTATTTGGTGTAGTCTGAATTGTAGGTTTGCTCCGTTCATTTCCTTAAAGAGCTTTACTAGCTAAATAATGTAATACACACTAGTTAGTAAACTCTATGGACTATTAAGGCTCTTTATGTAATTTTTAAAAATGGAGAATCGAGCGAGCCTGTAAATATACATACTTTCACAATATTTACCAATACTAGATAACATGTATATTATGATGAGCCTAATGTGTGACTCATAACAAAGAACTACAAACGTAGCTCCACTAGTTTCACATTCATTTTTGTTAGTTCGATACCCGAACAATTTATTGCATTGATACACTATATTACATAATGTATTGGAATACTTCAACAGGCCCAATTGAGAATATGAGGGACGACTTTTGGAGAATGATCTGGCAACAGAAGTCTAAGAACATTGTGATGTTGACCAACCTGATTGAGAACGGTTCGGTAAGTTATTAGTTGTAGGTCACTTGTTCCACTTGAGTATGGTAACTTATTTGTTAACGTTGTTTTAAAACGTAGTGAAGAAATTAGCGATTTAACACTGATTTAGTTTGATATTAAACTCCTAGTACCTGAAGTATGATGTTTGTAATTGCGTATATCAGATTGAAAGCTGGCTAAAGTCTATCTCAAGAAATACAGCTCGTGTTGTTTGTCTGAATTTACCTAATTCTTTAAACCTAGTCAAAACTGATGGATGAAAACAAATTCTGATTTTACTAGTTTTACATACACACCATAGGTTTAATACATCTTAAAATGTCAAAGGATGTTAGACCAAAACAATTCAGATGGGATGCCGAGCCAAAACGTTCAAGTATTACACTTCAATGTCCCTACAAATGGTTTAAATGAGTGTGTCAGGCTCGAGGCTTGAGTCGCCATTCTATCTGTTTAATAGCGGTAGTTTTTTGTATAATAACTAAATAGTTTTAAGTCGTCAACGCTTTTCGAGCGTAAACGTATTTTAATACATACATATTTCTTTCATGCGTATGAAATGAGGATATGACATAAATAATATAGACAAAATAACATTGTACAAGGCAGTACAAAATTAAATGTTATTGTAATCGGCATCATTCGGATTTTGCTGTATGTTACAAGGTACTATACGTTAAATGTGGGTGTAACGCTCCAGATTTCGTTACATTTTCAGTAAATATTAGATACTACCTTAGGTTTCTTGTTATAATCGGAGCATTTATCGGTATAATTACAACGGTAATGACTAAATGAGTAAGATCATATGTCAAGAGCACTATGAATCTTTTAATCCGGTCTTTTGTAAACAAAGACCATAGACATACCATACCCTCATGGTAATTGATTGAGTACTCAGGACTTTCGTTTTCGCATATATTTGATTATCATTGAACCTTGGGCATTTAATCTTGCATTTGGCAGATAACAAACAAACGTTTAAATATTGATATGCTTAGTTGAAGACTAATACTTAGTGTATGAATGTTGTAGTCACGTAAAAACACTATTGAAAATATTTTCATTTTCAACATTTGATGAACATTCTGCCCCGATCCCCAGGTGAATAGAGTATCGAGCGCATTTGCATTATTATTGCAGGATAAGTGTATTTTGTATTGGCCGCCTCTAGTTGAAAATAGGGTGACATACGGTAACATAACAATAACTCTGCTCTCTGAAAAGTCTACTGTAGATTATGTTATACGTCATATGGAGATAGGCAAGGTAAGTACCTGATTCATATATTGATTGGAATTTTAAAACCAAAAGCGAGCGCATTAAACGCTAAATGTATCCAATAAAGGAAGAGGGATCTTAATATATTTCTATCTGATTTCATATAGACTTATAAGTGTTTCAAAACAGACCAGACTCAAAATGAAGATCGCATCAATTATTACAATGTAAACAGTTAATAATGTGCTGATGTAGATAACCATTACCATACATGTGCTTAAGCTGCAACAGACAATGTTTGAAAATATAGTATCAAGAGAAGACAAAACTTACTAAAAGCAATATCTCAATTTGTCACAATTTCGTCTTCACTGCAATAATGGACATTTTTTGCTTTTTATCACAATCTTTCACGATCGCCAGATACACAGATGCAACTTGTAGATGAGTTTAGGCTTTAACCTCGTTAAGACTTTGTTTGCATATTTAGGAAGGAGAAGATGGTAGACTGCCAGTGACTCAGTTCCACTACAAAGCTTGGCCTGATAAGTCCATCCCAGATAGCACTTGGTCGCTTGTCAAGTTTTGGCTAAAGGTGGAAGGAGACGCCTCCAAGGCGATGGATAGTGGACCAATTGTCGTGCACTGCAGGTAATTTACATGAGTTTCATTTAGTACCTCGGATTGGACATAATTTGATTTGAGCTAATGCTGAACCATTTAGCACGCTAACAACGTCTGTTTTCCCAACAATATATTTCGAATTTATATGTTACTCCTGCTCCGCGTTTCGGAATAATACGTCTCATTAAATGTTGGGTACGGGGAAATCATAAAAAAGTTAATCGATGTTAAATGTACTACAGTTTTAGTTGGGTTTTTTTAGAACTAAATCGATATAGACTGTGGAGATGCAAATGTACCAAGACCCAAACTCGCTAAACGGATGCATTATAGCCTTACTTTCAAAGAGATTTAGGGTTCAAAACATGCTTGCATACTCAGAGTAATACAATGCAGTAATACATGAAATGCTACCTCTACATAAACGATGCATTTATCTAATATCACACGAATGTTTCAGCGCGGGTATCGGCAGAACTGGAACGTACATAGCTCTCGACAATGCGTTCTATCAGGCGAAAAAAGAGGGAACTGTACGGATACTTGATGTCGTGAAGTCGTTAAGAGAACAGCGTGTGGGCATGGTACAAACCAAGGTTAGAAGTTCGTTCGAATTTCGTGATCATACCTTTTACGTTTTTATATCTTCAATATAAATTAAATGTAAAGATGTACTTTTATTGATATGTTGCATTATCCTTGCCGGATTAGGCAGTAGATGCATTGTGCAAATATTTTGCCTAGACGAGGATCGAAACCAGTCTGTGCATCTGCTCTGCAGTCAGTCAGTCATTGGTTTTATAAACCACAAAACAGCCTTTACAGAACAAAATCTTGTGTTGATGCGTCTGCATACAGTGGCGACCCATTTGAACCTGTATATCCATACACTATGTATGAGCGTTGACTCTCCGTCTTGTCCTATGTTATTCCTAGACGCAGCTTGCCAGTATGTATATGATTATGTTTGCCTTTATTTGTAATATCTATAAGCCCTCCATTGGTAGGTTTTCATGTGGCGTTCGTATTATTAGGATTTTTGAAGGAAGACGATGAAATCATCTGAATGTATTATTCACGCACTTATTGTAATTACTTGCAGTTTGACAAGTTTCACACTTCATAGCGGTTATTTATTCCATGAAATATACAATTAATAAAGCTGAATTTGCTGTTCTGCTTTGAAAAGAGTTGCTTTCAGATGATTGGTTCAAGCAGTTTGGTAATCTAGGAATATATTACTTTCTTTGACATTTCAAATCGACCGCACGTGCTTAACGCGTATCTTTACTGTGTGTATAACTGTTTGTCAACGCAATTGAATGAATTGTTTTATACACACTAGGAGCAGTATGTGTATCTTCACGAAGCCGTCGCAGACGCGCTTCTATTCGGTACCCATTTTGTTTGGTCTAATCAGTTTGAAGATGCGTATGAGTATCTTTCACAAACAGAAAATGGATCGAACATTACACGACTACAGACTCAGTTCAATGTAAGTATTGAGAAACTTTAATGGGCAATGATAGGACGTTGTTTTGAAATATAAAAAAGGCATATACTTGTATGTTGGAATTTAGACGAGGAAACCTTTCAACAAATCGTTTTCTGAGAAGAAAGAATGTCTGGTAATTAATATGATTGGACACATAGCTTCCGGTATAGTGAAAGTCACGCCCTATAGTTTAGGTTGTAGCGACGAGAACTTTGAATTTAAACTCCGATATTCTCTCTGACATTTGACCAAATTCATTGTGTAAAGCGGCGTTTGTTTTCCATCAATACGCTCCATAGTCAAAGTCAGAAAGTACCCAATTGGAATTGAAGAATGTTGTGTTCATAACAACTCGGATAAAGCACGTAAGGTGAACAGACATCTGTTCTATGAACGAGAATTCGTTAAAACGTGGTCGACATTCAAACGACTCTGACATTTACTTTATGTTTTAATGTTGACAGATTGTTTACACGTTCGAAGTAGAAAGTAAAACTGCCTGGACAAAATAGATAAAATGTTTTTGTCACAGAAGTGAACTTATTGTGGGACATTTTCATGACAAGCAATTTATCTCCTCTTTTAAACTGTTTTAGTTGTATGTATATATAAATGCCGTCTGATCCAAATTGCACAAGCGGTCGTTTTAATCAGAAATAGCGTAATAAACCGCTATTCTTTTTTTTCCATAACAGATTCTTGTTGACAGCAACGCCGATAAGAAGTCTGTTCACACAACCGAAGAAGACGGTAACAACGAATATTCAAATATCGTCATACACAAAAAGCCTGCATATGTGTCAAGTAAGATTTCGTGATTTAATGTCGATTTACGATGATATTAACGACAGTATTTGATATTACACCACTGCGCAAAAAGTGGAAATTTCTGATCATCTGTCAAAGTCCACAATATTTTAAATCTTTATTTAAAAGTTTACTTTACATTTTCCAAAGCTTCAATTTCTATTTCTAAGCAAACACCTCGAAATGTTAAATCATGGTAATATAACGTGAGAATGATAAATTATTATATAATTGTGTTGCATTATATACTGAGAAGTAACATGCCATTGAACATTGAAGTTTAATTAAACCAAATAAGTATTTTGTAAATGCTGTGAAAAGTGCAACAATCTTGTGGTCACGAAAATCGACTTAGTATAATTAGAAACACACAAAAGGGGTACACTGTTTGAAAACACTAAAACAATGTCTGGTGTTTCCTGTCGCCAATCCTCACCCAGTTTAAATAAACATATCCATTGAATTCCCACCAATATTGATGGACAATGTCAAGGGCATCATTCCAATGTGCCAAGTTTTCTGACTCAAAAGTTCCTACTATGGAACTAATTTAGTATTTCAATTGTTTATCAAGAAATGGGTGTTTTGAACTAAAGTGTATAAGTGTATAAACTATGATATGATACAAACCGTAACACTTGCGCGATATTATAAATAAGATAAACATTTTTCTCTGTGTCAATCCGAAAGCCTGTTAAAACTCCGATTTACCGTATTTTAAAAAGACGCCAGTTTTCAACTGAGCATAACTATTATAGGTATTTATATATGTGACGAATCCGTTGAATTTAAAATTATGTCGGCCATCCTCTATATTGACGATTCCGAACGATGTATTCTACTCGTTTAATGTATACTGTATTTAATGATCAAAACCTTTGGTATCCTGTTATTGGAGAACATACGATGTTTCTGTCTTCATATCCTTGATGAACATGTACGAAATCTAAACGTACTTATCGATACACAAATTAACATATTAGATGCTAGATTTCACTAACCGTTTTACTCTTGGTCATAATACACAAATGCAAAGTCAAATATTTGAAAGTCAGGTAAAATATTTGTTCAGACATAAACAATATATACGAACACTCACCTCTATGTTTCTATAGTTGATCAATACAGACCGAAATCCAAGAGTCTTGTGTATGTTCAAGAAGTAGGAGCTTTGATGCTACAGGTTTGTGAAACTTTTTAATATTGATGTCTTAGCATATTGCTAGGTAATATTATTTATTTTCATAGAATACATTTTAACAGTACAATAACTTGTTTTACGGGAGATGAGTATTCTTGCTCGAAAATTGGAAAACACAATTGAAATCCAGATGTTTTTTTTCTCGTATGTTAAGCCCTTATCAAATTGAAAGAAAACAGAAGAAGACATTTTGCTATCTGTTCTTTTATCAAATGTTTAGCTAATACATTGTCTGTATTTCGTCGTGCATCATCCGATGTCAACAACGTTTTGTTAACACTGTGAAAGCCACATTTCTTCAAATAAGAATGTTAAAAACGAAATCACTATTTAACATTTAAGCAAGGCCTTGTCAACCCTAAATAGTTTGTTTGTTTGTTTGGAGTTTAACGCCGCTTTTAACAGCTTTGGTCATATCACGGCGGTCAGTGCACCTACCCAT
>JAUELF010232164.1:0-13433 GCA_031471495.1 Clinocardium nuttallii
CAAAACCTTTCCGAAGTTATTAACTTGAGTAAGTTTGAATATTACGTAAAAAAAAAAAAAGCGGAATGACTTTACATATTATAATATAGATGTAATGTGTTCGTTTTCTGTGTGCTATTTAATTTGAAGACGCATTGTCGCTCACACATCATCAGCTTTTAGAAAAGTATGGATAGCTAATTTTAAATCCACTGTATGAAAATCAGTTGAGCTAATATTATGATGACATTTCATGTTATGCGTCCTCTTGCTTTTGCTTCAAATGACTTCTCCGTTATAACCACCGTGTCAATTATGTTAAAATTCCAAACGTAGCATTCCTGCAATGTCTGCAATCTCTTCAATTCCTTCAACATATTCGTATCCATGCAGAAATTCTGTTTTTTATGCAACTAAAATAAAAACTTTTAAAATCTTCTCCTCAGAATCAATTTTCCTGATTTTCAAATAATTTTGTAGAATGTTTCTTCAGAGACCCTATACGGGATTCCTTCAAATGATGTTGATTAGTTAGTCAATAACAGGGCCACCAGTGGGTTGAACTGTTTTGTCATATTTAGCTATAGTGAAACGTTTGAAAATATGCTTCTCAGAGAATGCACTGAGTTTCAATTTATTGAATAAATTATTCCTTATATGACCTTCTTACAGTTTCATTCAAGCCATTTTGATTGGTCAATTAACACAAGGGAGCGGATTTGTGTTTGCCCTATATATGTAACAAGAGTGGAAAGCTGTGCAACTCTCTTCGTATTCGTACACATCAAACATAATGGCCTGATTTTCGAAGGAATTCATATAACTGTTCCATATATGACTCTCTACAAGATTCCATAAATCCATTTCGATTGGGGATACAAAACCATAACAACAGGGAGTTTCGCTGTTTTACCCTTTATGTCTAAATTGATCACTTAAAAAACCAATTCTCTTCATAACTTGTTTTGCTAATAAATACAAGATTCCTTCAAACCATTTGACTATTTTCCCATCTCGGGGAATGGCAAAGCGTTGTTGTTACGTTTAAAGTGTTATTTGCCGAATTGAAAAGAAAGTTATAAATATTGTAAAATATTGAGTTTAGCTATGTTATACATACTTATGACAAACATGAGAATACTGTAGAATATATAGTTTTATCTCTTTGTTATAACATCACCTGAGCCATAGACCCAATATGGTCTATTTAGATCGCTCTTTGTCTGTCGTCCGTCCATCCGTTGTTAGATTTTTGCTTAAAACTAAAATTCCTCCTTTCTAGATTTTCATTTCAGAACTGTTCAATTGTTTATATTATATGTAGAACTTGGATTGACAAAGCCAGGTAGCATAACAAAAGTGGCAACCTGACAACACTTTGCAATTCCCTTCTTACAAAAGTGCTATTATGATTTCAATATAATATTTATTTGAAACAGCCCTCAACATTTAATTGTTCAAGCTTCATTGTTAAAAACATAGCCATCAGGTATTACCAGAAAAAATGAATGTTTAGTTTCAAATGAAATTTCATCCTAGACCATAGTACTTCATAGGATTGTTTTTTTGGTTGTCTATGTTTAAAGCAGTTCACATGTTAATATTGAATATATATCTTCGATTGCTGCGGCATCAGAATAAGGATAATGTGCACCATCTATGAGCTTCTTCACCTCTAAAACTGCTTATCCGAAACCAAGAAAATTTGGTATGAATATTATTTGGGTCACTTTCTACACAAGTTGTTAAAGCCATTAATGGACAAACATTAAAATTCCTTTCTAATAAAACTGCTTGTCATCAGAAAAAGGATAAACAAAATTTAATGTCTGATTTCAAGAAAATGTAACAGAAGTCTTCCTTCGTAGACCATCTGCATATCTATGTTCAATTGAATGGTTGAAAACATCAGAAAAGGGGTAAAACGAAATTTTAATCTAGAACAGCATCTCATAAACCGCTAGACCAATTTTAAGCAAGCTTTAACAGGTAGTGTTGCTTTTGATGCGGCTTCATCAGAATAAGGTCAAAAGTTAATAGTAATAGTCATCTCTTCTGAATCTACATGTCTGATTTCAAGATAATGTGTAGCAATGCTCCTTGGGTATTCCTCAACAAATGTATTAAAATCATATTGATGGGTTGATAACATGGCATCCAGGTGGCATCAGAGAGGGGGGTTTTGTCATTTGAAGATATGTTAGCAGACATTTTCAGAAAGGGATACCGATTGGTTATAACACATAGCCAACAGACGGAATACAAAAGGGTAAAATGACAAAATTCCAAAGTTCTTCTCCTCTAAAACAGCTTGACTGATTACAAGATAATTTGACAGAAATGCTCGTTAAGCACCGTCTTCAAAAAATATTCAAGCCATATTGATTGTGTGAAAGAATGTTCCAAGGATGACTCTCTACCGAGATATTAAAATAATTCCGATCCATTGAACAAGATTGCCACCAAGGCTTGGGTATATGTGATATTACCCATCTGAGACCATGGTCATAACAGACAAATAAACTTGAGCCACATTCCTTGTTCCGAAAAATGCCGTTTAGGCCATACTGGTATCATAAGTATTTCGAGAAGGGTTATGACAAAAATGATACTTTTACAATCTCCAAATGTCAGTTTTCACATGGCGTGGCTCAACGTATGACACCTGTAAAGATGTCAAATGACATTACACATGTTTTCTAGCTTAACATCTACTCTACCACTGTTTTGGCTATATTTATAATACACAACCCCATTCCGTCTAAGACTAAACGGCAATCGGAGACTGCAAGATAATGTATACAAACCTGTCAACATATTACATCACTTGCCAAAAAAAAGGTCGACAACGTGCTCGCATTATTATGATGAAGATCATGTACTATTTAGCACTGAAATAAAACCAACCATTTGAAGTATGACATTTAAATATTCATAACAAATAAGTGATGGTGATAAGATGTTCGTTATTAGTCAACATAGATCGTTTTTAGTATTACACTAGGATAACATCATTTTGGCAAACATGTGAGCATGATAGACAATTTCTAAATCAGACTTAGAGATGATTATGACTGAATAATATTCAAGTTTCTTTTTATCCAGATGTGGATGTCTTCCAAGGTCCAATGAATAAAATTCGAACAACTGAGCCAGAAACTGAGCTTAAAGTAGCTGATGAGGTTGCTGCTGATCCAGTTGAAATTAAAATATTTCAACCTCAACCATCGACTTCTGGAATGCAAGAAAGTGGAAAGCAAAAGATAGATAAAGATCGCTCAATGATACCTCTACTACATGTATGTTAAACTATTGGCTGTATTTCCCCCGAAAGCCTTGTGATTAAGACATCCTCTTCGGCAACGGAAGGTCGAAGGTTCGAATCCCGTTTTGCGACCGTGGGGTCCGTTCTGATATAGCCGGTTGGTTAGCCGCCAGCTGGTTAAATAATGGTACCAAAAACTTGTGTGAACTGTGTCTGGTGAAAAGCTAGGATTAGGGAGATAAACATGTGTTCAGGAACAAACGTTTATGATAA
The DNA here is from genome assembly GCA_031471495.1 of Clinocardium nuttallii. Lineage (NCBI taxonomy): Eukaryota > Metazoa > Mollusca > Bivalvia > Cardiida > Cardiidae > Clinocardium > Clinocardium nuttallii. The sequence goes on from JAUELF010232164.1 coordinate 3,518, forward strand.
GTCAGAAATGGCTGGCTCTTCAATAGGGATGACAACATAGGAAGCAATCACTTTTACCTTTTACTTTACTTTTATGCTTGCTCGTGTGCTTCTGATATTCTTTAGCTTATCTCTTTCCTTTAGCTAAAATTAATGTTAACATTAGAAAAGCCGAACATAAACCACCAGATGTAAATTGTTAATTGAGTATTGTTTGCTTAAGATAAACTATGTAAGTTTAACTAGTTGCACTTATCTAAACTTACAATAGCCTTTGTAGTCACTTTGTTATCACAACCAGAGACATACAAAACAGTAAGGACTGTTATGCCTTTGGCCCAACTATTAAACTATGCTGTGTTGCTACTATGTATTAGAAACAATATTATTATTATTTCTCTTTTCTACTTCAGCGAGATCATTTTCAAGAGAATCCTGATGTTTAATAAAAGAAGTACAAGGATCGGTAATGTAAAGATTTGGACAATTGTTAGCTGTTGTTATTTTATGGCAGTTATTGCACCGTGTCGTTTTTGTCTGTTTTATTGCACATTGATAAGACAGTGACAAAGGTTACACTTTTGTAATGAAAGATTAATGGTATTTTGCTTCGTATAACTACATGTTGTTACATGGAGCCATGTTGATTGTTGACAATGAAGAATTCCTTTATTCCTTCTATAGTTCCTTTAACTTATTGAAATGTTAGTGTATTGATTTTTTAAAATGCTATTAATTTACACAAGAAATGCAGTGATATAACTGAAATATCACCCCCCCCCCCCCAGACGAAAAATACATGTACATGCTTGCATCTGATATGACACCTGATCGTAGGAGTTGTTTTGACGTAATATTAAAAGTCACTACTCCAACATTGTGTTATGATAACACTAGGATTACATTTGAGTTTGTTTTGGCTAACTCAAAAGTCATTATACAAATTCATATGCAACTTAATCCAGTTTTCCTGTTATGTAAGTATGTACTGTTATTGAATTTAATACTAACGCAATGGATATATTGTAACAAGCAATTTGAGCAAGAGTCAGGGCTGAATGAAAGATAACATTTCAATCATAGACATTCTTGGATGACTCCATACATATTATAAGTCAATTTGTTGGTCTTTCTAGAAATTTAAACATTGTTTGATATAATGGATTTTTCTGAGTAAATCACAAGTACTAGTCTACTAGTCCATGTATTCTCAATCCACCGAGTCTGTCGCTAACCAACCAATCCTGAGTGAAAAGGAGAAGAATTCCTTTTATTTAGTATAACCCGGCCAGGGTTCGAATCTAAGAGGTCTCACATTATCGCAGTGTTTCAACTTATATTTAACAATTACAGTTTTATTTATAGACATCTTTCATATTTCTGCTTAGATGTTTTCAAAGTCCTCTGCAGCAGATTTGTTTTATGTGGAAAAAGATGTAAGTCCCAAGTTTAGGCTTATCATGCTATACCGTTGAACAGCTGCTCACTGATATTAATATTTTGGCAAATATGATTTTCAAGTAATTACAGTGAACTATGTAGTTCTGCATATAATCACTTAGACTTCTAAATAGAATGTTTTTGATATTTTAACCTTTACTCATCTGTAATACTTATTTTTTTTTCTAAATTTCAAGACTTAAAGATTTTTAATTTCCTGAGTACATAGAATTTCTTACTTCTGAAAAAAGATTATCACATTAGGAACATAATGTTTATACATGGATTTTAACACTTTCCCATATAAATGAGCAATGTCTTCTTATTACCACAATAACTCTATTTAATAATTAAACTATCAGTTATAGAAATATTACCTATTTTTAGTCCAGACGATTTCAAAGTCGTCTGCTGCAGATGTGTTGTATGTGGGAAAGGGTTAGATAAATCATACTTTGGTTACATGAAAATCGTCCATCAATGAATAGTTCTTTACTTAAGAACTAATAACTCCTTAAATATCTAGCGAATTATTAACTTGAAAATAAGTAATTGAGCATCCAGTGAATAGACCAAGTTATGTTACATTTTTCGCACATACAACTCGAGAACATGTTTAGTTACGCAAGTATTGAAATCTTTTGATGATACATGAATATTCACGAATAACATAGGCCTCACTTTTTATAATACTTGCATATTCATAGCTGACACCTTTCAACGGAAAACATTTTAAAACATTGTAGCAAAAGGAGAAATTGCTCATCATGAGCAATTACTCCATTTGCCACAAGTGTTCAACTTTATTCATTACATGTTCTTTCGTTAATAGAGTATTTCCACATTTTTGACTAAATGTGTTCAATGTTGTCTGCTGCAGATTCAATGCATGTGATAAAGGGTTAATGAGTCATGTGCATTCTGATCTTGATCTTTACTATTTGCTATTTAGTTGTAAAAGTTTTAAATTTGCCATATATTTGTATTTGCTACTTTGATAATATCTTACTATTTGTTGTTTAACCCCGCTTTACTACATACAACACAGCTACAGCAGACGACGTAAACGTATACAGCCAAAATCATGACTCTCCCCCCCAAAACCAGTTTGATTATTGAATAGAATTAAATACATTATGGCAAAAGGGAACTATGATTCTGTCAATACTTCCTTTTGTCATGATGTGTTTTCTGCTGCAGATGTGTCTACATGAGGGAAAGGCTTACTCTATTTTTAAACTCACTGTAGGGTAAGATATCAATTTACTTAATGCACTTTTAGATTTACTATACCATCACCTTCATGTGAACTGTTTGTATTTTAAAGTTTGACTTTTCAAAGAAAAAGCCAGCTTTCCTACTCGTCTCGGTGGCGGCGTCACACATTGGTTCAGATTTTTTGTACCGCCTCACTTGATTTAAAATCCATTACAAATATTGCTTTGTAACTTGCAATACTAATTCAACCTCATAACCTCGATTATTCAAAAGTACATTATCTGTGAAGATTTTTGTCAGAATTATGGCCCTTTTTCGACTTAGAAAATACATAGAACCTTGGTAAAATCCAACTATACTTGTTTACCGTCATTACCCCTATATCTAGACAGGAAAAGGTAACTATGTCAATTTTGTTTTGCCTTTTACTGAAAAAAGTTTTGTTTTATTGTCAAGCGCTGTCTTTCGGACGGCTCTTGTTAATGTATTTTAACTTTTTTTTGGGAATGTATTGCAAAGCCTACTGATTATTGATTACCAAGCCTCCTGAGTATTGTCTACTGTTATTTGTTGCAAAGCCTTCTGATAATTGTCTACTGGAATTTATTGCCAAATCTCCCCACCATTGTCTATTGGAATGTACTACCAAACCCCCTTATAATTTTCTACTGTAATTTATTGCCAAGCCTCCTAATTATTGTCTGCTGTAATTTATTTCCAATCTACTGATTGTCTACTGGAATTTATTGACAAGCCCCCTGATCATTGTTCACCGTAATTCTTTGCCAAGCTGCTGAGTGTCTACTGGAATTAATTGACAAGCCTCCTGATTATTGTCGACTGGAATGTATATCCAAAACGCCTGATAATATGAAAGTCTGGAGTAGCCTTCCCCTACTATTACAGTATAGACTCGGGCAAACACCCATAATGGCGGCGCTCTGTGGCTATGATGTAGCAACTAAAATACTTTATAGACGACCTGTTTGTGAACCAAGCGGTTAACCTATAAAGCTCTTAATTTAATTTGATTCATTATTTATACATTGATTCCAAAGATCAATTTAAAAAAGATAACTAGCGTTTATAGAAGTCAAAACGACCCCCATCTCTAGACAAGAAAAGGTAACTATGTCAATTTTGTTTTGCCTTTTACTGAACAAAGTTTTGTTTTATGCAAGCACTAAAAAGGTCGAGCAAGCTGTCTTACGGATGGCTCTTGTTAATGTATTTTAACTTTTTTAACAGTTTTTTTTCTTGTTATATTGCATGACAATATTAACCTTAAATAGACATTTGTCTAACTATTTAAATGATTACTAGTATGACCAGGGACATAGGTAACATCTTATCTTATCTACGTCCCTGTTATGATATATATGGCCTTTTTTATTATCAACTTTGGATAATGAATATATACACATAATGGAATTAATAAAATACAGTTTAAGTTTGATGTTTTTCCTAAATATTTCCTAACTATTTGATAGATTGTTCTGTTGATTAATACTACTCGACCATTATAATTAAGTATCGTTTATGCATGTAGTCACTTGTTGTTGTGTCAATGTGTGTCTAGCTTTTCCATTGAGTTATACACAGATAAACATCAATATTATTTAATAAAAGAAAACACTTTTCTAGAACATTTGACACATTTTAGAAAACCTCTTTGGGAGAAAAAGGATAAATTGCTAAATTGGATAATTTCTGAAACATGTTGGTTTCGATAATCTTACTTCGATCAGTTGATATAAGTCATGTATCTGTGTATCCCTTTTCTACTGATGTGATGCGATTTTATCACATGACAATGCTTGTATCATATATTATATACCCATTATGTATTTCTTTATATGTAACATGTGTAATATAGCATGACCGAATCACTGTGTTTTTATTCATCGGCAAATATTTAAAAAATGACTGAAACACAAACGTTACGATAGATGGACGAGGGAAAGGGCCCATTATCGGTCATAAACATGTGGTTTTTGTTGTGATTAGTTTATTAGGTGTTGGGACTTTTAATTTTATGATGGCTAAAATTCGATATTCTTTTTGTGTTTGGTCATTTGATAAAAGAATCAGACATTTGTTGTTATTTCATAAAGTTGTATTAAACTTTATATGAAATGAAAACTCATGTCAGATCCCGTGTTATTTTATTTTTAGACATATATTTTATTAGATCATGACTGATAAGTCAAATGCCAATTTAACATTGAAGGTTGACCTTTTAGGTGCCATAATCGTTATTTCAGCTGTGCTGTTTATTTAAGAATTTTAACTTTAGGTTTAGTAACAATATATATTTAACAGTTGTACGCAAAGTGTGTTTAATGCCCTGTCAGGTCTTATTCACTAGTGATTTGCATGGGTTATTTATAGCCATACTTAGCCGGATAAGTAAATCGAATACTGCGTTAGAACGCGTCTATATGTGGAGAAGGGTTCACTGATCATAGTTCACTTTTCGATTAAAGATTGTATTTTTAAAATTATTATGTGATAAATACATGAGCATAATATTTGTCCTGATACTATAGTCGCAATACATTGAGAAAACGGTAAAATTGGTATTTCATGGTTACAAAAGCATGTTACTTTCACGATGCCAATGCCAAACTGTTTTCACAATTATAAGAAATGAGCCGTCCCATGAGAAAACCAACATGAATGACTGCGTAAAGAATAGACCCGGATTAGCCTAAGCATGACACGCAGGTTACCCGGATATACAGTTTCCACCTCTTGTGGACTGCGCAGGCTGATCTGGGTCAATACAGTAATGATGGTTTTCTCGTGGGACAGCTCATATGATCAAGTGTAGATTAAGATCAACATCGCTTTTTGTTATAATCTGTAGTATAAAACAAATTCGTTAATATATATCCAGCTGTGCAGACAGGCATGGTCACTTTCTGCCTCATCTCAGTTGAATTGCTACAATTTCCATATCTTGCCAAGTCTTCTGAATGAATGGCCAAACCTCCATATAAGTGTCTTCTGTAATGTATTGCAAAGCCTCTTGATTATTGTCTGCTGTAATTTATTGCCAATCTCCTGATTGTCTACTGGAATGCATTGCAAAGCCTACTGATTATTGATTACCAAGCCTCCTGATTAGTGTCTACAGTTATGTATTGCAAAGCCTTCTGATTAGTGTCTACTGGAATATTTTGCCATATCTCCCCACTATTGTCTATTGGAATGCATTACCAAACCTCCTTATAAGTTGCTATTGTAATTTATTGCTAAGCCTCCTGATTATTGTCTGCTGTAATTTATCTCCAAGCTGCTGATTGTCTACTGGAATTTAATGGCAAGCCTCCTGATTATTGTTCACTGTAATATTTTGCCAAGCTGCTGAGTGTCTACTGGAATTTATTGATAAGCCTCCTGATCATTGTCTACTGGAATGTATAGCCAAAACGCCTGATAATATGAAAGTCTGGAGTAGCCTTCCCCTACTATTACAGTATAGACTCGGGCATACACCCATAATGGTGGCGCTCTGTTGCCATGATGTAGCAACCAAAAGACTTTATAGACGACCTGTTTGTGAATCAAGCGGTTAACCTATGAAGCTCTGAATTTAATTTGATTCATTATTTATACATTGATTCCAAAGATCAAGTTAAAATAGATAACTAGCGTATATAAAAGTCAAATGTTAATTTTCTTATTTACTACATACGCGACAGCGATATATACGAGGAGTTGACCAATCTAGTTTCCATTGTTGGTTCATACCAGAAGTATTTATCTATGTTCTTGCTTAGGTTAATCCCAAAATAAGGTTAGTTATGCAAACACGTCTTGCTTCACCAATTCGAGTCCCAAAGGTTGGAGGACACTCAATCAGAACCACAGTCTGACCTTGCCTGAACAGTAAGAGCCGGCTGAATGGGTCTGAAAGATTGGAGTCAATACGACTCTTGACCTGCAGCAGGTATGGTGGTATTTGTTTTAATACCTTATATAGTTTTATCTCTGTCTGCCCCATATATGACATTACCTGTTTAAAACGGCGTATAGCCCCAAAACATGACAAATCACCCATTCGGCTCATAATGCTTCATGTTTCGTTTTGATAAAGCATATTGATGGTCGAATAGGATGATATGTTTGTATATCGCATGGTATAGGTATGCGGTAGGCTTGCAAACTGTTTGTGTAATGGTAAAACTTCCGAATCCGTCTCCTACCTATACCCACATATATAACAACGATGCTTTATAAACCTCCGACTTCCATTGAAGAATAACTGTAATGGTCTCTTGTGTGTCTGTTTGTTGAAATTGGACACTTTATGGGACGGTAAGCTCGAACGCCGACCTCTCTTAGCCTATTACGAACTGGTTTGGACGCTATAGGACGGTTGTTCCTACCCAATGTGCGACGTGCGGTGCTTGGGCCGTTGTGAATCGGTCTCGCAAATGGCTAACGACAATGTCCTCGCTGTTTGTACTGAAAATGTGATACCTCTAAAATTCGTAGTTTTGTAGAAAAATGGATTTAAAGACTGATCGGTTAGAACATCCGCTCAGTGTAATTTGAAAGAGGACCACTAAAGAAACATAACTTTGCAGTTGGTTGATATCGGTCCAATGATATAGGAGGAGTTTCTGTACGAAGTTCAATTTACCCCTTTTCTGAATCGGACAAGAAAAGGAATAAAAAGTTGTGTCATCTTGCTCAATCTGTTTGTTACTTTCTTGCCTAATATACATAGATACTTTGTGTTCTTTTCTGTAACTATTAAATTAATTGACATTTTCCCCTTCAGCAGTTTCCACCTGTTCAAACATCTTCAACTGTTTTATTTACTTGAATGTTTGTACATTTGTTTATATGCTGACATATTGTAGACTGTGTAAAACACATTGATTGTATTGTTTAAAGATCATTCATTGAAACCAGATCTAAACTCACACGGTCATATATATATATACATAGACGTTTGTTGGTCTGATTTTAATGAGATTGATGATTATGTATCCCCATTTCAATCGAAATATATAGTTGTTCTTTCTTAATTTAGATACAATTACATGAGTTTCCTTCTTAAAGGAAATTAAAATATTGCCCACAAAGAATACTAATTTGGCACACACCGTAATGGTTTGAGTCTGTGTGTATAAGTTTTCAAAAAGTCATATTTTTCTGCACAATAATCAGTATATAATAGAATTGAGAGATTTCATCAAAACTACGCAATTGAACTGCTAATGGAAGTGACTTATCAGGGCCGAGGTGGATATTCTCAGTGGGACTTTTGTACCTCTTTAGCTACTGACATTTGAACACAAAATGCTACTTTTATGTCTTTTCCCCCTTTTTTCCAAATCTTAGTTAACTGATCGCACATGCAGAAATATGAGCCGTTTCACAAGAAAACTAACATTATGAACTCTGCGTTATGTATTGACCTAGACCAGGCCGATCCGGGTTGACACATTCCTTCCGTCTCAGGGGGATAGAGGTTTATGATACCTGTAGCAGAAAATCCACAGGAGGCGAAAAGTGTCTGTCCCTGTAAATCTGCGAGGCATACTGACGCTGATTCGGATCAATACTTAACGCAGAGTCTACAAGGCTGGTTTTCTCGTGGGACGTCTCTTATGTCAATTAAATTCAAGTCAATTTCAGAACTATATCTTCTTGAAGAACTCAAATTGTTACCGCTGAAATTTTAAATGTTTAGATTTAAAGTAACTGATTATTTTAAATTTCATAGTAAACTGTGATGTGAATTTGATACCTTCAATATATAGCAAATACACGGTACTATTTGTGTTGTATGTTACATTGAAAACATTTTTCTTTACCACTAGCCAATTATTCAAATTGATCCAAATGTGTGCATCCTGACTGTAGACCAAAATTCAAACTCAATGTCTGTTTTGTTTTTAACTCTACTATTACATGCATCTAACTTGAGAGGAAACAGCTGACCAAATAAAGTTGATCAATCATATTCATCATATTTAGCCATTGTATGTAGTATGCATGTTGTGTAAATATTTCATAGTCATGCTTTTTTAGAAACTTCTATAATTAATATTTTATTCAGCTTTAAATAAAGATTAAACTTAACTTTACGTATATTTGTTGTATTTATTGAATATTTTAATCGCATTCTGTTACTTGTAAAATATAAAGTACCAGTATATGTAACATCATTACTCCTCTTTATCCATCCGTCAACAGTTGCATGCTTGACCATGTCCCACGTGCAAACAAAATGGCGAAAGAAGAAATTGTTTCGTAACATGAGCAAATTTCTCATTTCCACTTTGTTATCAATTCTTTAAAATAATTATGGTTTCACATATTGAAATTATCCATAGTTTCGTCTGCTGTAGTTTTGGTGTATTGTGGAAATGGTTAATGTGAAAGGTCAATCAGAACAGGTCAGACGAACACAAGTAAATACACGTTTTGTCAACCCCAAGCATTACCGATCAGATAATTAATTAAGAGGGAGTGAACAGTATTTTCCACACTATTCTTCTTTTTACTAAACAATACCTATGCTGTTGGTACTCAAAATAATTGTATCACTGAGACGACCTATTTGAGTACCAACGACATAGGGTTTTAATGTCAAATAAGGCTTTTAGAACATGAAAATTTAATTACCCTCTATCTAGAGCTCTGACCGATGAAATATTCATTTATATCAGGGTCTTTCAAATAAGACCCTGTTTGTATCAATCTTAAGATACACCTCTCAAGCTTTTCAAAAGCTCTTTGCTTTTCTTAATGTTTAACGAAAAGAAAATCACTTAATCTTCTTCTGCATTGTAATCTTTGTTTTGTTTTGTCCACCTTTCCAATAATCTAAAAACAACGACGGCTGAGGAACACCTATTACTCATCATAAAGTGGCCCTGTATCAAGCACCATAACTCTGACATGTTTTCGACCCGAATTGTGACTCTTTTGAATTTAGGAACGGGATATATGTATTATCCTTGGACACTCCAGTATGAAAGCCTTTAGTAGCGTTCGAACCTGGGATGATAGTGAAACATATAAGTCATGTATAGTGATAATTGATCTTAATGTTTTGACGTACAGTGAAGACTCGGTCGTCTGAACAGTTTCACCAGAGTCTTCGACGTCTATTTCTTTGCTATACATACCTGAACGCATCTTCTGTGAAAAGACCGAAAGCGTAGCCCACCAGGTCTATGTTTGTTTGTTTGGAGTTTAACGCCGTTTTAACAGCTTTGGTCATATCACGGCGGTCAGTGCACCTACCCATGTT
>JAUELF010232175.1:0-13432 GCA_031471495.1 Clinocardium nuttallii
AAGGAGAAATTGCACGTTTTGTGCAATTTCTTCTTTTGTCACAATGTTTTCAAAAAGCTGTCTGCTGCAGAGGCATCCGAAAACATCTGTTTGAGGGAAAGGGTTAATACACATATCTGCAGCAGATACTTTTAAAATGACTAGGAAAGGAAATATTGCTCATTAGGAACAATTTCTGCTTTTGTCGTCTGCTGCAGATGCATCGAAATAAGTCTGCAAGTGGGAAGTGTTATCTGACTTAGTCTACGATATAAGCAGTGGTCTTATGGTCCCTGGTTTGAAACAGTTTAAAACTATCTTTGGCCAGTGTAATTTTAAATGTCAAATTTTAACATTTTAACATAACCAATAATTTATAATTTTCAGACAAGTGATATTTAAAAGTTAATTAAAATGACTGAAGCCTGTTGATTTAAGTTTGGTCTGATTCTTCTTCTATCCTCAAAAGTTAAACAATTTGAGTGCAAGTGAAATTTGAAGTTGATTAAAAACAGCTGCAAGTACGTCATCAGATCAATGAGGAAGATATTGTCAGGAAAGCTGAGTTTCGTCTCTTCCACACTGCTTTCAACTTATTCCTAAGTTGTTCACTTGCATGTTTTCACTCTATCCCACATTTTGATGCAAATCATTCGAAGACGAACCTTTGGAAACAATTAACCCTTTCCTCATATAGTCGTTTTCTGACGCCTCTGCAGCAGACAGCTTTTTGAAAACATTGTGACAAAAGAAGAAATTGTTCAAAGCGAGCAATTTCACCTTTTGCCACAATGTTTTCCACTTTTAGTCATAGGTTATCATTTCAATTATAGAGATTTTCTATTTTTTAACAAAATATGTTCAAGTTCATCAGTGCATATTTGTTGTATGAGGGAAAGGGTTAAGGAGAATTGCTCATAATGAGGTATTTCTTCTTTTGCCACAATGTTTCTCTCAACTCTATTCATCATATAACTTTTATTTTATTGAGACTTTCAATATTTTCTCAACTGCTGATTTGTTTTATGAAAGCTGAAAGTTAAAAGCTGAAAAATTCAAGACAAAATATCATGTCAGTTGAATGATTGAAGGATTGAAAAATAAACTTTGAAAAGCATATCTGTACAAAACAGATAGGATGCTTGTAGATGCAAGAATTGTACCCTTTCCCAATTGCAGACGCCTTTTAAAACATATTATCAAAAGGAGAATTGTTAAAAACAACCATTTACTCCCTTTGCCAGCAGTTTTCAACTTTTTTCAATAATCAAACTTTCATTTATAGACTTTCTTTATTTTTGCATAGATGTTTTCAAAGTTGTCTGCTGCACACTTGTTGTAAGTGGGAAAGGGTTAAGGTATTGAAATGTTTGTATAATACCCAGTGGAATCTCCAGTAGATATAGTTCTTGTCTGACATTTTACTTGCTTTACCCTTTCCCACATACAGCAAATTTGATTTGAAAACACACTCACAAATATTTGAAAAAATTATTTAAGTATAATTATTAAATAAAGTTGAAAACATTGTGACAAATGGAGAAACTGCTTTTAATGTTTTTAAAAGAGGTGAGAGATGTCAGAAAGCATCTGTATGTCATAGTATTCTTAAGTTACTCGGCACTCATGTTCACCATGGTGAACTGGCATGTCACACACAAGACTCAGGCATATACCTCAAATGTCAAGGTCATACATGCTTAAATGGATTTTGATAAAACTTCACAACAGGATGATGTTGTCTGGTAGGGGAATTTTGTATTTCTTGCAATACCACATTAACTTGGTTTTTTTGTGATCTTTTTTCCCTTATTTCATGAAATCTAATTTGAATACCTAAAATGTCCATAACAATTAGTTCAAGTTCTTACGGTTTTATCAAAGGAGACAAAGTATAAGTCTTGGAAGTATAATTGATGTTGCATTCAAGCTTTTATCACAAGTGGGAAAAGTATATTTGAAGCACTCCTAATAGTTTACTGTTATTTTGAGCAAGTCGTACGTAGAAGTACATTTGAAGCAGGTGTACTTCATTTGCAGCGCACCGTGTAGCTAGTAGAAGTACATAAATTTGAAGCAGGGGGACTTAATTCACAGCGCCCCTTGAAGCTTAGAAGTACACTGAAAGTCCCTGGTGCTTCAGATGAAGCGCACATTTAATGTTTGGGTGTACGTTTGAAGTACATACAAAGTACAATTAAAGTAGAGAACTTCTCTGAAGTAGGTGCTCCATTTGTGGCGGGGTAGTTAAAATATTCTAAATTTCATTATTCATTAAGCCATTTAGATATATTGTTACTCTGTGAATGTATAATAAGAATATTTCTTAAGAATGGTTGGTGAATACTGTTCCTGGGAAAGATCTTGAAAAAAAACCACCAGAAGTTTTAAAGGAATAAAGGTATAAATTTGAGAACAAATCTTAAAACCTTGTCAGATCAGGAAATTGAGCAAATTAAACTTTTTGCCCATTATGTCCAAAAGAGGTCTATCGCGGACAACTTTGAAGAAAGAGTGCTGAATACATATCAGAAGAGATGTATGTAATATCGATAAGTCTTTACTGGGAAGTTGTGCAACAGTTTTCTGGAGAGATCTCCAAAGAATTTTACTGTAATTATTAGTTTTTTCTCTACTATCAAAATACAGGCTTACCTGGGGATTTGGTGTGAAATGTTTTCCGAGTCTGCAGGAAGCAAATTAAACCCTTTCCCACATACAACAAATGTGCAGCAGACAACTTCATAAACATCATGACAGATGTATGAAATATCTCTGTAAAAAAAAATGTATGCATTGATTTATTAGAGCTGAAAAGATTGTTGCAAAAGGAGAAATTGCTCATCATGAGCAAATTCTCCTTTTTGTTCTCAAAAGCCGTCTGTTACAGGGGCTTCAGAAAGTGTCTGTATTTGGGAAAGAGTTAATATAAGCCCTTTCCATTCTCTGCCACATTTTGGGGGAGCATAATGATAGTCCCTGCTGTTGTCTGTGCATCAGCCTTTCTTACTTTCATGTCTGCTATTTCTCGGCAACCGTTGGCTGAAACTTTATGTGAAACCTCAGTGGAGATGCACATAGTTATTGTCAGGTACATTAGAAAAATAGATTCTGCTCAATAATTTGAGTTTGCTGGAACATTCTTTAATCTCTTCCCACATATAAAAATTCTTCAGCAGACAACTTTGAAAACATAGTGACAAAATCTGAAAAATCTCCATTAACCCTTTCCCTCATATTGACACTTTCTGACGCCTCTGCAGTAGACCGCTTTTTGAAAACATAGTGGCAAAAGAAGAAATAGCACAAAACGTGCAATTTTTTCTTTTGCCACAATGTTTTCCACTTTTAGTAATCATAGGTTATCCATTATAGAGATTTTTTATGTTTTGAGAAAATATGTTCAAAGTCGTCTGCTGCAGAATTGTCGTATCAGGGAAAGGGTTAAAGATCGCTTAATTGTTAAATAAAGTTGAAAACATGGTGGCCAAAGGAGAAATTGCTCATGATGAACAATTTCACCTTTGGCCACAATGTTTTCAAAAGTTGTCTGCTGCTACTTTGCTTCAAAACGCATCTGCAGGTGGGAAAGCGTTAAGCAAGGATAGAAAATTTAGGGTCCCCTGGGCAAGGTTATGGTCTGTTACATACCAAAGAAAAGTTGTTTGTTCAACCCATATCACATAATGGGGCATAGCTCTTGAGCAAGGTATTGATTGTACTGTCTCCAAATTAAATTTGAAAGAATATACTGTTGAAAACAGTGTTAAACCTCAATAAATTAACCCTTCCCTCATACAACAAATCTGTGGCGGACAACTTTAAAAAATGTCTACTAAAAAACATGGAAAATCTCTTTTATTGTAGGTATCATTACTGGATTTTTTTTTAAAAAAAAAACAATTTTGAGTAATATCTTCTTTTGTCACAATGTTTTCAAAAGTCGTCTGCTGCAGATGTGTCAAAATGCGTCTACAGGTGAAAAGGGTTAAACATATAATTGTGACCCTTAAATCCTTCCCACCTGCAAATGCATTTTGATACATCTACAGCAAACACATTTTGAAATGACATGGTGAAAGAAGAAATTTCTCATTTTACCAAAATTACTAAAAAACATAAATCATCTCTGTTCAATTCTTACACTTTCGTTCATATTGAGATGTTTCATATGTTTTCAAAGTCATCTGTTGTAGATTTGTTGTATGTGGGAAAGGGTTTAAATGCCAGGGTCACTAAGGGTTTGCAGCATTCTTGATTTGGGCCCTGTGGTCAAGATTATAATTGAAATAGATACTTAGCTTCTCCAATATAAAACCTGTTATTAGCCCATGTCAGCAGGACTTTTTGGATGGTCAACCCAGACTGATTGTGGTCAAATCTTTAAACAAACAATTATCTTGACCATCTTGACCTAAATAGCAATTTGTGAAGTTAACAACTGGACATGTCTCAGTCAGTCATGATTGATGCTTTTCCTTACTGATTTAAAGAAGAAATGTTCAAGGAGAAAGGTAACTATTGCTTATGTTCATATAAACTTAAAAAAGACATTGGGAGAAAGAAAAAGACACTTAATTACTCACAGACATTTGATTTTGAAGAAGCAAATCCGGCAACCTGGGATTTGATCCCAAGTTATGACGGGCATGGTTGAGTGCCCTAATGGGCAAGGCACATTTCTTAGCCTAGAACTGGTTTGTTAACCCAGGGCCTTGTGATATAACTGAAATAATGTTGAAATGGCTTTAAATCCCAATTAATGAATGAATGAATCGCTGTATAAATGTATACTTAGTATACTTAAACCAGGTTAATCAGCAGTTGTTGGCTGTCTCTATGAAATGTTTTATTAATTGTCTAATCAGGCATAGTTTCTGTATCAGTTATTTACCATTTCCCACATACAGACACTTTCTGACGCCTATGCAGCAGACAACTTTTGCAAACATTGTGACAAAAGTAGTAATTTCTTGTTTGTCACATTATGTTTTCTGAATTCTAATAAAAAATTAAACTCTGGATGTTCTGCTGCAGATTTGTATTATGTCAGTAAGGGTTAAATGTGCTAGCATTATGTCAGAAAGGGTTAAATGTGCTATCATTATGTCAGAAAGGGTTAAATGTGCTAGCATTATGTTAGTAAGGGTTAAATGTGCTAGCATTATGTCAGTAAGGGTTAAATGTGCTATCATTATGTCAGAAAGGGTTAAATGTGCTAGCATTATGTCAGAAAGGGTTAAATGTGCTAGCATTATGTCAGAAAGGGTTAAATGTACTAGCATTATGTCAGAAAGGGTTAAATGTGCTAGCATTATGTCAGTAAGGGTTAAATGTGCTAGCATTATGTCAGTAAGGGTTAAATGTGCTAGCATTATGTCAGTGAATATTGCTTTTTACAAATGGTGGAGAATGTAGATTTGTTTCCGCTGACCAAAATACAAATGACATTGGACGTCTTTGCAACAAACAACATTGAGGTAAAAGAGGATTCGTTCATAAATTCATGTGTTTTCAAAGCAGGCAATTTTAAGCATATTGTATCAGGTAAAACAAGTCTGTAACTTGGCTCTGACCTTTATTTAACCCTTTCCCACATACACAAGATTGGTAGCAGATGACTATAGGGAAAACAACCTGAAAAATCTCTACAGATGGAAGTATCATTATTGGATAAGGTTGAAATTTCTCCTTTTGCCAGAGTGTTTTCAAAAGTTGTTTGCAGTAAATACATCAAATACATCTGCAAGAGGGGAAGTGTTAAAACCAATTTAACCAGATAAATATATAATACAAATTTGTTTGTTACTGGATTAAAGACCTTTCCCTCATACAGACGCTTTCTGACACCTCTGCTGCAAACAACTTTGAAAACAAGAATTGGGTAATTTCACCTTAATGGCAACTATGTTTTAAAAACGTCATCTGCTGCAGAGGTATTAAAATGTTTGCAGGTGGGAAAGGGTTATGTCACATACCAGGAAAAGTGTTTGCCAACAGTTATTTCATGCTGCATAGCTAATATATTTTCCTTTGACACATAGAAAGTAAAAGTAAACAGTTGGTTGGGGGAAATGTCAGTGGTACTAGGGAGTGGAAAGTATACCTGATGTGATTAAAACTCCGCTTTGTCTAAAACATTATAGGAAAAACATTGTAACATCTATTTCAGTTGATGTATTATCTGATAAAGAATTTGAAAACATTGCGAGAAAAGGCAATTTCTCTTTTTTTCAACAATGTTTTCAGAAGTATTATTCTTCAAAGTTGTCTGCATCTGGGTAAGTGTTAAATGTCACAGTATACAGTTAGTCATAACATAAAACCTTCCACATAGACACACACAGAGAATCAATCCAGTCCTGAATCATGACTGTTGATGTGACCTTGACTTGATTGTGCTGAAACTTGGAATAATGTTTCTTTGCTGATCAAGCTACATGGATTAAATTGTTTAAGATTTGTAATTTGTTGGTGAGTGTAATCACATTTTAATTGATTTAACCCTTTCCCTCATTCTACAATTCTGCAGACAACGACTTTGAACATCATCTCTTAATAATTGAATGTATAACCTATCCCTAAAAGTGGAAACAGTGTGGCAAAAGGAGAAATTGCTATTGCTTCTTTTCTCACTATGTTTTCAAAAAGTCGTCTGCTGCAGAGGCGTCAGAAAGGGTCTATATGAGGGAGAGGGTTAAGTTTCCTATTGCAGTTTTAGATTGAAGTAATGAATGCATACTCTTGAGAAATTGCTTGTTTTGAGCAATTTCTCCTTTTGTCACAGTGTCTTCAAAAGTTGTCTGCTGCGCAGAGGTGTCAGAAGGCATCTATATTCGGGAAATTTAAGAGTTACAGAATAAAAATTTGAATTTTGTCATGCATGGGTCAGATATATATACCTATACAACTTACAAGAAGAAGATATTGTTTAATAGTGTTAGCTCTTTCCTACATATAGTCACATTTGACGCCTCTGCAGCTGATGACTTTTGAAAACATTGTAACAAAAGGAGAAATTGCATATAATGAGTAAAATTACCATTTGTCCACAATGTTATCATCTTTATTCAATAATAATGCTTTCACTTTCAAAGATTGTTCACATTTTTGGACAGATCTTTTCAAAATTGTCTGGGAGGTGGCAGGCTTGAGCACCGGCTGGGTCATAACAAAGACTTTAAAATGGCAGTTATGGCTGCCCTCCTTGGCGCTCAGGGTTTCGGGGTTCAGTATTGTAAGACGTCGGGATAAATGGACCAGTTACGAATATTGGTAACTTTAATACCTCTATGTCTTTCATCAAAATGTGTCTAGTAGTGGAAAGGATTAAAGTGCATACATGTAATAGCTATCTGAAGGGGGTAATTTTCTATTCTTTCTCCTGGTGTCCCAGGATAAATTCAGTTACAACAAATTTAGCTTGATGAATTGACATCACTGTAAATCATCAATAAACACTGAATTAAAACTGAGAAACATATTGTATTGGTTTTCTGTGATATAAAACCTTTTCCTCATATGACAATTCTGCAGCAGACAACTTGAAACATATTTTGTCAAAAAATAGAAAATCTCTAAAATTGAATGGATATCCCTATGACTAAAAATTTAACACATTGTGGCAAAAGGAGAAATTGCTCGTTTTGAGCAATTTCTTCTTTTGTCCCTATGTTTCAAAAAGCTGTCTGCTGCAAAGGCATCAGAAAGCATCTATATGAGGGAAAGGGTTAATATTTGACAACTTTTTAGCAAAATTTACCTTTTAACATACAGTAGGGAAAAGGGGAAATTTAGCAAATTTTAGCAATTTCTCCTTTTTCCATAATTCCTTTAACTTTGTATCGAAATTGTTTTTCCAATTTACCAAGTTACAATTTCAACTTGAGATCAAAGCATAAAACTTTAAAATATATTGACGCTTTCTGACGCATCTGCAAGCGACTTTCTGAGAACATTGTGACAAAATTCATACTTGCATTTATACATGTATAGAGATATATGTTTTTAAAGTCATCTGCTGCAGATTTGCTATATTGAGGAAAGGGTTTAGACACGCATTAGATTGATTTAGAAGGACTTTCCATAATTAGATTTATTTGACAACTTTGGAACTGTACTTGGTGAGCATAATTAACAAATTAGATTAAACAAATAAAGAATTGCCATGACAACAGAAAAATAGGGATTTAATGGTGTAGAGAATCTGCAATATTTATACTCTTGTCTAATTTTGAGAATATTTGTTTGTGTTTCCATGGATATATGTCTAATTAAACAGTATAATTTTTCATTCCAATTTAACTTCTTTGAAAGAAGATCGAATAGACTTGTTAACCCTTTCAACCATACAACATATAAGCAGCAGATGACTGAAAAATATCCAGGTAAAATTATTAAAAATCTCTTTTATGCAATCTTTTAAAGTTAAATTATATTATAAAGCGATGAAATCATTGGAGTAATTTCTCCTTTCCCAACACTGTTTTCAAAAACATTTGCACACAACTTTGTGTAGGAGTTACATGGATTTTCTAAGGGCACAAGTTGGGAATGGAGCCAATTAAATTAGGCTATCCTCCTCCTATTATTGGTCCAATTAGTCCACTGGGAAGGTTGGTCTGAAGGACATCACCTGGAGGGAAAGAGAGAGAACATGAGAAAGGCATATATAACAGCCACCAAAGTTGAAATGTGGAAATATTTTGAGTCTGAATGTTTCAAACAACTTCTTTAAACATTCTGGTTAAATACCTTTTGTTAAATTAAACCTTTAATTCATACAGACGCACAGATGCCTTTCCAAAACATTACCAAGAGTTTTAATTTGACAAGACCAAGAATATTGAATCTTATAATGTCCCACTCTCAAATCTCTTGGTACTCAGTCTACTGTCAGTTCATGTTGGGTCTCAAGTTTACTTTAAACATTCTAAACCAATAAGATTGATTGGGGTTTACACTTTCTCTGAAACAGATGATGTCTGACACTTCGTTCTGTAGCAGACAACCTTTACATTGTCGTAAAAAGCAAAACTGTTCAAAACAAGCCATGTCTCTCTGTACCTAAATTATTTCAAGTCTGTAACAAAACAAGCCATATCTCTCTGTACCTAAATTATTTCAAGTCTGTAACAAAACAAGCCATGTCTCTCTGTACCTAAATTATTTCAAGTCTGTAACAAAACAAGCCATGTCTCTCTGTACCTAAATTATTTCAAGTTTGTAACAAAATAGCCATGTCTCTCAGTACCTACACTATTTCAGGTTTGTAACAAAATAAGCCATGTCTCTCTGTACCTAAATGATTTCAAGTCTGTAACAAAACAAGCCATCATCATCACAGTCTCTCTGTACCTAAATGATTTCAAGTCTGTAACAAAATAAGACTCAATGTTCCTGATGTTGCAATTATTCTGCAGTTGTTTCTAAAGCAGTACATTCTAAAAGCTGCATATCAGGTAAATGGTTTAAAAGGAATGAGCCACGGTGTAACATATATATTCAAGATGGAAAAGCCATTTAAATAAGCTTAGCAGGTCAATTACATGGGTTAAAGTAGCAATTAATTGTTCATGGTACAGGCAGGGTCATATTCCTACAGTTTGGTGTTGTTTATGTGAATAACACTTTTTGTACTGCTGGGATGTGACCCTTTATTAGCCCTTCCCCACATACAGCAAATCTGCACTGCAGCAGACATCTATTGAAAACAGCGTGCAAAAGGAAGAAGTGCTCATAATTAGCACTTTCCTCTTTAACCACAACTCCATTATATAGGTAAATACGTTTTTATGGATATTTTCAAAGTTTGTTGTATGTGGAAAAAGGTTGGTTAACCATTTCCCCACATACATCAATTCTGCAGCAATTTTCAAATCATCTTGGCCAAAATATATCCATAAATGAAAAAGTAATTATTTAATAAATTGAAACATTGTTGAGAGGTTTTCTGCAGATTCAGTCTGCCAGTGGGAAAGGGTTTACTGTTTTTAACTTGAATATTCAATTTTACAGTCAGTTTGGAAACATCTAATGCAAATTAAAGATATGCATAATTATGTACCACATGAAACAGTGTAAGAATAATCTTTAAATTTGACCACTCTCAGCAAATATTCAGCAGACATCTTTGATGCATCTGCAAATGAGAAAGGGTGAATAAAGTAAAGGCAAATTGGGATGTGAACCTTTCTGAAACCAGGGACATAGATATATCTACATCCCGCCTGAGACCAGGGACAAAGATATATATATCTACATCCCGCCTGAAACCAGGGACATAGATATCTACATTCCACCTGAAACCAGGGACATAGATATATCTACATCCCTGCTGAAACCAGGGACATAGATATCTACATCCTGCTGAAACCAGGGACATAGATATATCTACATCCCTGCTGAAACCAGGGACATAGATATATCTACAATCAGGGACATAGATATATCTACAACCTGCCTGAAACCAGGGACATAGATATATCTACATCCTGCTGAAACCAGGGACATAGATATATCTACATCCCTGCTGAAACCAAGGACATAGATATATCTACAACCCGTCTGAAACCAGGGACATAGATATATCTACATCCTGCTGAAAACAGAGACATAGATATATCTACATCCCTGCTGAAACCAGGGACATAGATATATCTACATCCCTGCTGAAACCTATAGATATCTATATCCCTGCTGAAACCTATAGATATCTACATCCCTGCTGAAACCTATAGATATCTACATCCCTGCTGAAACTTATAGATATCTACATCCTGCCTGAAACTTATAGATATCTACATCCCGCCTGAAACTTATAGACCCTGCTGAAACCTATAGATATCTACATCCCTGCTGAAACCTATAGATATCTACATCCCGTCTGAAACTTATAGATATCTACATCCCTGCTGAAACCAATAGATATCTACATCCCTGCTGAAACTTATAGATATCTACATCCCTGCTGAAGCCTATAGATATCTACATCCCTGCTGAAACCTATAGATATCTACATCCCGCCTGAAACCTATAGATATCTACATCCCTGCTGAAACCTATAGATATCTACATCCCGCCTGAAACCTATAGATATATCTACGTCCCGCCTGAAACCTAGAGATATCTACATCCCGCCTGAAACCTATAGATATCTATATCCTGCCTGAAACCTATAGATATCTACGTCCCGCCTGAACCCTATAGATATCTACATCCCACCTGAAACCTATAGATATCTACATCCCGCCTGAAACCTATAGATATCTACATCCCTGCTGAAACCTATAGATAAATTAGCCTACTGTGCAACGGCTCAGAGTGATATTTATCATAGAAGGCTGGAAAGTCCTTTAGGTTGATATTCATGTGTTATGAGACGAAGGATGCAACTGAAATAGAATTGATGCAACTCGTAATTAGATTTCATTGATGTGGGGATGAAAACTTTACCTTGGGTAGTGGTCAATTGCCGTTGATATTGATTGACAATGGACAAATTAGAAGAGATTAAATCTAGCAGCCATGTCACAGCTCTAGGATTCCTATTGTGTATCAATCAGTCAGGAAGTTACCTGTCAACAGAGGGGGTAAATTGATCACCCAGTGTCCCTTTCTAACCATGCCCCACAGGCTGACAAATCTATAACTGACTGTTTTGAAGGCATTGTGGAAAAAGGAGACATAGTTCATAGTGGATTCTCTTCTCAGGGTACAGGATTGCATGGAAAACATTACAACCTATGCACTGGTGTAATGATGAGGTTACCAGCAATACTGGAAATAATCTTATCAACATATACAATTATATATAGGACTGTTGAAAATGGCTTAAAACACCATTGAAACAACCATAATGGTTTGATGAAAGGCTTAAAGTCATTGGTCATACTTGTAAGTGGGATTGATCTTTCCATGTTCAAGCTGACTGAATGGAGATTGATTGATTTCTTCAAGGCATCCCATCATTGCAATTAGTATCATTTATTTTCCACCAAATGATACTATGTCAACAGTAACTGTATGGAGAGCTGTGCAGAGTTCTTAAGTGCCACCCTCAGTACCCAGCTAGCTAGGCTATTCATATAATATATGATACCCTGGGCAAATTGCCTGTAAAATTCTCATACTCACTAATAATTTATTAGGTGATATCAGTTGCTTGATTGGCTGCATGACACAAACCTCATGCGATACGAAAATTAGTGTAGTTATGGAGGTAATTGTGGTGCATGCTTTATTATTGAAAGTATATATTTTTAATAGAATTGAAAAACATTGAGACAAAAGGAGAAATTGAGTAATTTGCCAAAATGGTTTCAAAAGGCTTTCTTGTAGATTTATCAAAGTGCTTGTGCAAGTGAGAAAGGTTTAAAATGGCATTAAATCCTGGTGTCAAAAGTCACTGACTGAAGGCTCACTATAAGGGAAAACTTGCTATTTTTCTGGCTTTAACATTGATTGAATGTGTATGTTTTAGTCTGTTCTTGAATTGTGGATTGACAATATAATGGTTTGTGACGGTTCATATTGTGTAACAACTTAATAATCAATGCTCATCAGACAGCTTAACCCGATCTGGTCTATTATTTCCTCCCACCAGTGACGGAGAGACCGACAGTGCCAGTGATCAATGATGGCTGCCAGGCAAGCTTGTTTTTACTTGAAATTAAAACTTTATCTTATTGATAATTTGGGTATTTCAGTCCTACAATTTTTAACCGTTTACTGGATATTATAGTTTTGCAGCAGATGACTTTGAAAGCATCTAGGAAAAGTATTGAAAATCTCTATAAATTAAAGTACCATTATTGAATAAAGTGGAAACCATTGTGGCAAAAGTAGAAACTGCTTAGACATTATACAGTAACTGTGCAGTTTCTCAATTTGCCACAATGGTTTGAAGTCTTTATTTATAAATTAATTAACTTGAACTTTGATTAATGTATTTTCTCTGTGAGAGCTGAATATAGACCATTGTCAATAAGTTAACAAGATTTTAAGCATTTAATAGAGAGGAGTTCGTGGGTTCGATCCCCAACTGGATTATAACAAAGACTTATGGTAGTATTATGGTTGCATATTGGCGCTCAGGTTTGTGGAGTTAACATTACTTCAGACTGCCTAGTGTCAGGATGAATGGTCCAGTAGTACTGGAAACTTACCCTGTGAGGAAACGAATTGATAAAGCTGAAAAATTGTTGAAAGTAGTATGTTGTCGGGCGTAAAACACCAAACAATGGATATATTAACCTCATTATGACACTAATTGAAGGCTGAATTCAATAACAAAGAAAAAAAGAATGGAAAACGAACACATATTAGAATATAAGTTACAAAATAAGGCATTTAAGACTTTTGGCACAGTTTCTCATATTGTTTTTAAATCACCTGGAGCCGAAGGCTCAAGGTGAGCTATTCTGATCACTCAATGTCCGTCGTCTGTCGTCCG
>JAUELF010232186.1:0-13432 GCA_031471495.1 Clinocardium nuttallii
ATCTGCATAATGTATCGACCAGATCAGCCTGCGCTGTCCGCGCAGACTGATCCGGGCCGACACATTCCGTCTCCGAGTGATAGTGGTACAGAGAAATGATTGCTGAAACAGAAACTCGACAAGAAGCGAAAAGTGTCTGTCCGGGTTAGCCTGCACAACATGTTTAGACTGATCAGAGTCGACACTTAACACAGAGACCACAATGTTGGTTTCTCTCGCGAGACGGCTCAAATATATTTGTTTCAATGAAGTTCAGCCTCCACGTTACGGAAAAGACCTCTGTACTCCCTGTGAGTTCGTTAGAAGAAGTATAGGTCTGTACGAGTCTGTTCATCTCTGTGAGTTCGTTAGAAGAAGTATAGGTGTGTACGAGTCTGTTCATCTCTGTGAGTTCGTTAGAAGAAGTATAGGTTTGTACGAGTCTGTTCATCTCTGTGAGTTCGTTAGAAGAAGTATAGGTTTGTACGAGTCTGTTCATCTCTGTGGTATAACCAGAATTTACTTTATTAGCATGTCGAAGGCTAGCATTGAAATGGTTTTGCCTAAATCGGTAATCACCTCGCCATAACGTCTTTAAAACCGTTAAATCCATTTTCTTGGTAAACAATGTAAATGTATGTGGCACCTAAATTTGCATTGTTTACAAAGGGCTCGAAATTAAACCAGGGTTTTCAAAATAGGTTTTTAGTTACAACCGTTCACGTCAAGCCCTCCATATAAACTAATGAATGATGAAAACGTTGATGGCATTGCGTGTTCTTACGACCTGATTTTGGTCGAGTTTTGTCATACAAAACCTCAAGGTTGATAAACTTGGGAGTCCTTTTGATGTCATTATCTATGATGACGAAAGAGTACCTACAGTTGAACCGCCGTCACCTATCATCGTTGACTGGAAATAGTCCTTTGATTTAAGTATTTTAGAGATACATGCATATACCTCTATTCCCCTGGACGGAATGTGTTGACCCAGATCAGTATGAGCGGACTGTGCAGGCAGATCTGGGTCGATAAATTACACGGAGGCCATTATGTTGGGTTTTTTACGGAACGGCTCATATATAGGTTGCATATGTTGCATTTTTCTTACGCTCATCGATATTCTAAAGGGAAACATTTGCATATCTTTTAACAATTCTATTTTTAGATATCTATGCTTATATTCGCACACATCTTTATCGTTTTCTTTAATGCTAAACCAAACACTACTGTCGCGATTATTATTATTTCGTAGGATCGCAGCATACTAAATGATCTCCTTCTTGATAATAACGCAGCCTTACGTACATATTTATATCACATTTTGTAGTTTTAAAATAAACGGTATTATGGTGTCTTTAATTAGGGTGTAGGATCGCAGGGAGGCCAAACATAATATGAGCCGTCTCGCGAGAAAACCAACATTATGGACTCTGCGTAAAGTGTCGACCCGGATCCGCCTAAGCATGCCATGCAGGCTAACCCGGACAGACACGTTTTGCCTCCTGTGTATTTTCTGTGTCAGGAATCATTACTCTATACCTCTATCCCCCGAGACGGAATGTGTCGACCCTGATCAGTCTACAAGGACAGTGCAGGCTGATCTGGTCGAAACATTACGCAGATGCCATTTTGTTGGTTCTTCTCACGGGACGGCTCATATAGATAATGTGTTCAACAATCCTGATTAATTATATCTATAATGATGTCGACCATATTTGTGACGACGTCTCATCTTTCTCACTAACAACAAATCTGCAGCAGACGACTTTCAAAATGAACAGATAATAAAAAGAAACATAAATATAATTTGAAATTCAACATTGAATATAGTTGAAAACAGTCTGACAAAAGGAGAAATTGCAAAGTATGTTTTCCGAAGTAGCCTTCAGCAAATGCGCCAGAATGCGTCTATATGTAAGTTAACCTGTTACCTCTAAGAGTGTTGACCATCATTTTTACTTTATTACATGTAATAAATAGCATCTTACAGTTATGCTTGTATATAATAAGACGAAGCAAGAATCCGCCGTGGTAGAGTGGTAAGCGTCGGGGATTTGAAACCGGACGTTTCCTAGCAAAGTACTGGTTTGTTTACACAGGATAAGTGAACTGTCGCCGTGATACAACTGAACTAATGCTAAAAACGGCGTAAAACTCCAGTAAACATAAAAATGAAGCATATGTTATGGCAGTTCATAATGAATCCAGCCATGTGTATATGCCGTAAAACACGGCTTTAAATTTCATATGCGGACAATATTGAGTAAGATCAGCCTTCAACTAAATTGTTCGATTGGTATCAAATTGTAACTCGTCTCTATTATTATTTGGGAAAACATTTGTCAAACATCATATATGAGCCGTCATGCGAGAAAAAAAAACCTTATGGCCTCTGCGTAATGTATCGATCCAGATCAGCATGCGCAGTATCAACAAATGTCTTACTGATCCGGGCCGACACATTCAGTCTCACAGACGTCTGTTGGGTTTTTTCCCACATCTGTTGTTCCTATCCTCTTTAATACAAGAGCCTTTTGCTGTGTTTGGTATAGAGAAATGATTCCTGAAACAGACGGCGAAAAGTGTCTATCCGTGTAAGCCTGCGCAGCATGCGTTTGCTGATCCGAGTCGATACATTACGCAGAGGTCATAATGTTTGTTTATTCATACCGGGATGGCTCATATTATGATTCAGCTGGACAAGGGTCATCAGGGGTATTTCCTTAGAATCCTTACACATCGAGCTAAGTTCATTTTCACTATTCTCTGACTCAACAAACATAGCGTGTGTCTACAGCAGAACAAACGTGACGAAACGCAAAGCAGTTTCCTGTTTGAGCCGTTCGGTTACTTAGTATATGTTTTGTTAATTGTTCTATGAATGTAAAAATCTGAATGTGGCATAGTCGGAAACAGGTAAAGGTCGATCCAGATGTGTCCAATCGCCATTTCGACGATCAAAGGTAACAAGGTAATAAAATGTAAATCACTTATTATTTATTCAAATAAATCTAAAAGTAATTACTTGATCAAGTGTTTAATTATTCGGTAACGACGAAGCAAAAGTGATAAAATGAAACTATCACATATATAATTCGAACAGTTACGACATTCAGTTATTTCACCACGTACCCACATTTAAATGAAAATCACAATAAATGTCAACGTAGGTTTGAGAAATTCTTGAATAATTCAACCAATAGTTATAAAATTCATCATTAAATTTCAATACATTAATCCAACTACTTTGAAGTAGGGTACCTTGGTACGTTGACGGTGTCTTGATTTATGAAATATTCAAAATTGCGTTAATATCAATTCGTGTTGCAACTTAATTAACTATCGATTCAAACATAAAGGCCAAATAAGTGAGTGCATTAAACCGTTATGTTGATTGAACAAGAATGATATTAATGGAATGATGTTGTCTTTAAACATGTATTTTCACACACAACATAACAAAATCAATGTTATGACTTTGCGTTATCATATACATTAATATCTCAAGTATGCGTGTGTCGTCTTAAAAAGAAAAGTGAAAATAATGTGAAATATATTTCAGAGTCTAAAATCTGGTTTCGAATGACAATTGAGGTAGCGGCAAATGTTGACAAATTGCAAACAGTATAGTTTATAATAAAGAGTAAAGCTCCCGATAGACCGTGCTGTTGACCTCACCACGTGATGACATACCACTGAAGTAAAGAGAACGTCCATTTGAAATGTCATGCAATCTAGCTAAATTTTAACATACCTTGGCAACGAATATGTAAACATCTGCTAAAGTACCATATGGTACCAAAGCCAATTATAATTGTTGCCAGGCTGGCCCAAAAAGTATAAAAGTTAAATCTGTACTCAGGATTTGTGCTCAAGTATCTGATTGGTCAGAAGCAAATTCGTTCTCCAAATCGACCAATCAGAAGCCCTTAGTTGGAGCATGGAGTTTATTTCTGATCACTGAGAACGTTTTCAGAGTTTAAAGTTTCGGACGTTAGTTAAACCCTGCCCCACACGTATACGTATTTTACGCAACCATAGCAGACGACATTTGAAAACATCGTGAGAAAAGGAGAAAATTCTTAAAACGAATAATTATACTTTCAGTTATAGAGATTTTCAAAAAAAATAGAAGACATTTACAGAGTCATCTGCTGCAGATGTGGGAGGGTTAAGAAAGTCGTATATCAAAAAATGACGAACGGGCGATGTATCTTATGCTGCAATAAGAGTTTAAATGTCGAGCCGCGAAAGATCAGACTGTAACGAATCCAGGACGTGTCAGCTAGAAACCCGGCTAAACCATTGGTGATTTTTTACGATGATTAATAACAGCAGTCTTTGAGACTATTTTCACTCGTGTTTCAGAAACGGACTAAATTGGTCTTTGCGGCAAAGTAGCCAGTTACCAAGGACGATTATTGTGTGAAGTACAGGAAAGCCTGGAAACATATTGTACGTCAATTCTGCAGCAGACGACTTTGAACATATTTGTCAAAAAGTAGAAAATCTATAAAATTGAATGGATGAAGTGGAAAATATTGTGCAATTTCTTCTTTTGTCACAATGTTGCGTCTATCTGAGGGAAAGGGTTGAGTGAACTTACCGCCATGATATAATCGGAAATACCGAAAACAGGCTTAATCCTTTCCCTCATATAGACGCTTCTGACGCCTCTGCAGCAGTCAGCTTTTTAAAAACATGGTGACAAAAGAAGAAATAGCTCAAAACGAGCAATTTCTCCTTTCGTCACCATGTTTTCAACTCTCTTCAATGAGGGTACATTTATTTAAAGGGAGTTTCCAATTCTTCAATATCGTCTTCTGCAGATTTGTTGTATGTAGGAAATCAATATAATACAAATTCATTTCTACACGAAAACTCTAGGTAAGCACGAGTTTTTACGAATAAATACTACCGAATTGAATTAATGAGGAAATACGCATTTCAAATATATGAGTTGGCATTCCATCATTATATACCTAAAAGTTCACCGTATTTGTCAAAATGGTTCATAATACCGTGAGTGTAAATACATAACAAAATAAAAGGTGCCATAAACAAAAATTAATGGGGAACATCATTTACAATCCGAATGCTAAATTGTGACTTTGTGATGTAGATAGAAATACAACAACAGCATTTGTCTCGTCATTGTATGTGATCTGGATGTCTAGATACAAGTATAATCAAAACATGATAATAAACATGTGTAGCCAAACAGGCGTGATATGTCAAATGATAATAAACATGTGTAGCCAAACAGGCGTGATATGTCAAATGATAATAAACATGTGTAGCCAAACAGGCGTGCTATGTCAACTTTTACATAATACAAAGTTGGAAGCGGAACATGATAATAAACATGTGTAGCCAAACAGGCGTGATATGTCAAATGATAATAAACATGTGTAGCCAAATAGGCGTGATATGTCAACTTTTACATAATACAAAGTTGGAAGCGGAACATGATAACTTCTCAATACCATCATTTAATACATTTAAGTACAATATGTCTGTGTTTTATATTGAAAACAATGTTTATGCTAACGTTACACTCACAACACATCCATATTTGCTTTCCTATGGCCTAAAAATCTTAATATCACAGTCTTGCTGAGTTATTTTGAATACAAAATCTTCCTACATAATTTCCATTTTTACTTGTCTAAAATCATTGTTTGTTTTTGTATCCATAGAAATGCGTACATATTTAAGGTTAACCGAATTAATTGAATTGACAAAGTGTTATACTTCCCGTATCAACAAGTCGATGGTCATCTAAATGACCCAGAGATACTAAATCAATACACCTTACCCTTTCCCACATATACATATACATCCCTCTTTCTGGCGCATATGTAACAGGTGATAATGAACATACAAATTAATTGCACTTTTTGTCAAACGCTTTAACATCTTTATAACAGACTTACGGCCATTGTTAAACCTGTATTCTTTTAATGTCGTATGGCACACATTGTGTGTACGTGGGAAAGGATTAAAACCCATAGTAAGTCCAGTAATGCAGCTCTCTTTAGCCTGCTCACTTTGACAGTCTACTGGTATGCATTTAACGAGGTGGTTTATCATAACAGCAATCAGTATCAAAATCACCGACTCGCCATAAACCTATATCAAGCCTATTAAACTCCGCAGTCTTTTAACAATTTAGCCATTTCTAAATCAGCCGATATCTGCGAAAAGGGGGTAGGAGTCGATGAATTAGGTTCTCCGTAATATTCTGTCCCGAATGGGTTGTTGATTTTACTTTGATATGTTTTAACTGCCTCTGTTGTTTACAAATGTACACAAAAGTGATGTTAACGAATATATAAGCCATTTGGTGTCCAGAAAATTTAACAGATTACGAAAATAAGTTGATGAATCGAATTCCAGTTCGCTTTGGGTGTTTTTACCCTATATATTGCTGAATATTTATCCTTTAGTATATGGGAACCTATAAACATGGTATTAAATTATATTGGTACCTACTTACAAGCTAGAAGAAAACAGTGTATACCAAGATCAGAATGCAAGTATGTGTAGTCTCAAGTAGGCATTATAGGAAAATAATTACTTGTTTGAGATGGACACAGCACTGTCTGTATATACATGTAACTGTTTTATTAGTATGTATGTGTAATTCTGTACGGAATAAAACGAAAGGTTGAAAACGCTGTGCACAAGAAAAATAATGCGATCTCATTTTCCCAAGAGGCGACTCCTATAATGTATAGGACATAAAACTCCATGTCGGAATGATAGGCCAAATACGAGGTGTTAAAATGGCACATGCCCCACTCATAATTTACCCTTATGTGGTCAACCCCGCTGGTCAAATCACCTGAGTTGACCTCGAGTTTCCGTGTGGTTTTAGGTCAATGGTCAGCCGATCTTAAAGGATTGTAAAATAAATTCCTTCAGATTATCAGCACGAGCTATATCAGTCCCGTCTAGTATATGAGCTGTACGCCACACTGAAAAGGGATATTTAACCATCATCCTTTATGGTGGGATACATTATTTAAAAGTTCTGCTTTCCCGCATACAACAAATCTGCAGCAGACGAATTTAGAGACATATTTGCAAAGTATTCGGGGAAAACAAATCTGTAAAGAAAGTATACGTTAATACGTTAATACGTTGTGGCAAATGGAGAAAATTGCTCATCATGAGCAATTTCTACTTTTATCTCAATGTTTTCAAACGTCGTTAAAAACGTTTAAGGGAAAAGCGTTGAAGCAAAATAAATAGTGCACGGACATTATCAGAAATTATAAAAAAATTATAAAACCAACAACATTAAAATGAATAGGAATCAACTAAAACTTGACCATGTGTCGTTTTCCTACAATACTCACAATACGTAAGAAGTAAGACTTAGTATTCCCTTGTTCATTAAGTCAGGGGTACTTAAATTCTAGTTATTAAGCCACGTTGGCCTCTCAGATAGTCCCGTGATGGTTTGCATTTACACTCACCTCTGCCTTCGCTGATCACGGTCTCGTATTTATAAACCCTTGCCCACATACAACAAATCAGCAGTACACGACTTTAACAAAAAATAAAGTCAAAAATATAAAATAAATATATATAAGTGAAAGTTTAACTATTAAAAAGAGTTAACAAGATTGTGACAAACTATTGAAGAAAGATCCTTTTTGTTTGACCCAGCTCGTATACATAGGGACTGATATTGTCATAGGCTTTATCATCATCAAAAGCAAAAACTTGATTTAAAGCCAGGCATTGGATATATGATAAAAAGAGGTAAAGTTTTGATCCGGGGTAATCTAAAATCGTGGAGATTTTTCTTAAACAGCAGTGTAAATACAAAGTATCTTTTTAAAGCTTAATTATATTTGATTTCTGCCGTATATAAACATCGTAGCTTGAAGTCGCGCCGGTACTTTGATTGTAACCCATTACTTGATATAACACTCAAACACTTTACGACATACAGATCCTTTCCGGGGCGTTTGTCGCAGACCTCTAGTGAAATCAATGTGACAAAAAGAGATATTCCTCAAAACGAATCATCTTTTGTCACAATATGCTTTTAGCTCTGTTCATTAATCAAACGTTCATTTACAGGGATCGTCTGCAGTCGTGCACAGATAATACCAAACTCGTCTGTTGATGAGTGAGTTGTTGTATGTTGGACGTTTGTTGGTGTATATATAAAGTATTTATAATGTAATTTATTTGGGCATGACATGAACTTGCTCTTCAGAAATAATTCTTCACTTTCTCAAAATCTTTTCAAAAGTCTTTGAATGTACCATAATTATATCATCTGATCAGAGAAAGGACTCTTTGGAAAACAGAACATTTAGAATGCAGTATCTTTCCGAACAGAGTGAGGTTTTGTGCAGTTTCCAAAGTTGACGAATGAAATAATGTAATAATGAGTTGCTTAGGCGCATGCGCCTTCGTTTTATGACGTAATATAGATATTCCAAAGACTCTGTTGGTGGCGGTATTTCAGTATTGGAGGAAGATAATGAATATTGAAGACGCCCGGGAAGTTTAAAAGCGCCTTGGTGTTCGTGAAAACGTAAAAAAGAAAAGGAAAACATCTTGCTAATCCTGTCTAATAAACTGAACCAATTTAGAGGAGGACATCGGAATTTAATTAAATCTTTCTCTCGTTGCATTGATGGTATTGAAATAAATGGCGGTTTTTGGAAATAGATAAATCTCTTAATTGCTTTGAACAGTAAGGTCTACTCAATGTTTTCGATATTGCATTTTTCCTTATTTGGCGCTCTTTAAAGTTTCAATGTTCCCGCACATAGTCAGGTTTATTGTATCTTGGAATTGTTTTTCCGTATGTAAATGAATTTTGCTGCTATTTTAATCATGTTTAAGTTTACATTTTAGACAACTCTCGCGATAACTGACATTCGAGATTGTTCACACCTCGAAGACAAAGATCAGCCTGCACCTCAGCGCAGTCTGTTCAGGAACTTCTCTGTTCACAATCTTATCGCGGGGGTATCCTGGAAGTCACCGGATATTCAAAATGCTGACAAACTGACCATAGAGCACTGCAATTTGAACGTATATACGTTTAAAACCCCTGAAGGTCGGTTTTCGTATGGTGTGACGCATTTATTATTTGTCTCACTTACCTTTGTCATTTAAATACTATTACCATCGCATCAATTACATTCAATTGAGGCAAATTGTGTTATTTCAAGTAAGTTTCACGTTTAATGACATTTATTCTGAATCAAGATATGTTCGTTTGTCCACCATCAATTTCCAATGTTACTTTTCTATGACGTAATATAGTATAACATTTGGAACTCAAGTCTTACAAAAATAAAAGCCGAAACGTGATATTTGATCTATTGGTCTTTTCTACTGTTTATATATTATGCCTCATACATTGTATATGCATGTATATTTATTATCGTACTGTTCGTCAATACAAAGGATAAATCATGGAAAGATTGAGAGGCATGCATTATGTGGACACTTTCAAGAGGTTTGGTATGAAATGATGTCAAATAAGACAATTGTGTTAACATGCTGTTTTTACACCGCTTTCAATATTGTTTTTCCAGTTATATCAAGGCGTTTTCGGCGTAAGTTATAAGTACTAATTGTCTGTTTATCCTGACACCAGCGAGGATGTCGTTAAAGGGAACGTGATTTCTACCATGTTTTATGTATATTGAATGACCAGAAAGGGAATTGAACCCGTTCGGTCTGTCGTACCTGAGGCGGACGCTCGATCACTCGTTTAAATAGGGAATTCCTCCGCAAATTCAACTACAATTCAACTATCTAGAAATGATACGTTAAATGCTTAAAACAAATCTTAGTCTATGAACATTGGTTGGTGAAACGATTTTGCGATTAAGGTATTATTGAAAACTAATAAGTAGTATAGCAAGGAAAGAGATAAAGTGAGGTGATTTATGCATGTAGTATTGAAATACAATATTACAACATCAAATGCCCAATGCATGATGGTTTATACACCTCTGTTTCGGATTTATCTGTGTGTTGTTTGTGGTAGTCATGACGGTCCTTTTATATGCAAAGGAAGTGCCAATACTTTATGAAATTTGAAACATTTTAAAAGGTTAGCGCGGCATGTGCTCGAGATTTACGATGGTCATTTACTAATTGAACTATTTAAGGTCAAACCACTTAAAGCAAACAATAAACCGATAAAATAAATAACAGCTCGCTGGACAAGATTATTTCGGGCTCACTCCAAACTGTCCATCACTCTGAATGTATTTTCCATCATGTCCGCACGTGCGAACTAGCGCATAAGTCTGTGAAATGTAAACAGGAGACACGAGGGAGCGCTTAACAATTAGCAGAGAATTGTTTCCAAGTAGTAGGTCCACGTCAGGATAAAAATATCAATCTTATAACTCCAGCTATCTCGTTACGCGAATACATATATATACACGCTGCCGCTGTTAAACGAAACTGTAGTTGTGTTTTGTTTAGAAGAAAAATCAAGCGAATGCCTGAAACACCGTTACATGTTGCAAACAATGAAGGCTCGGGCGACACTTCGTATACGTATGAACACGCCCGGTCTTGCATTGTCCGTACTTACTACGCACCGATGTTTGTTGTGAAAGATTTTGAAATAATCGTTGTCTCTGACTGCATGTATTATTTGGTTCTCTTGGAAGATGAAAGGGGAATTTGTCTGACATTCATAAGATGCCTTTACCATGGTAGCTAAACAAAGGATGAACGCACGGAGAATACACACATAGCTGTCAAAGATGGGAAGATCAAACGGGATCTCTAGGTTTCATTATCTGTCAAGCAAATCTGACCACACGGTCCAATATTGAATATGATTTAAATGCAGTTCGAATACATTTATATGAATATAACAGAGCTTTTCAAAAAGAGAACACATCGGTTTTTATACACTGCAGGATTTTAAATATAAATATAAAACAAATTTGATGAAATGGCCGTTTTTCAATGAATAACAAATACATTTCTTAATATCCAGAAAAAGATCGAAAGATAATCATTTCTATCATTTTTGCTTTTATGGACAAATTGTTTAATTGAATTAAACAATTATTTATCCTGAATTTAGTTGTTTATATTTTATTAATTTTTGGTTGAAAAGACGACGTATTTACTTTAATATATAAGTATATAAACAACTTGTCCCACGAAGATATCTATCTAAATAGCTTTATAAACGTGTGTAATTGTTGAGAAATAATCGTATTTGCGTAGTAAACACTTTCAATCCTCCAGCCGCACCTTTGAAAAATAATCATGCTTTCATTTATGGAGATTTTCGTTTTTCAAAATCGTTTGCTGCAGATGTGTTGATAGTGTGGTCAATGGCTGTAGTGTGGTCAATGGCTGTTTATTATGTCTATTTGAAAAGGTAGTATCCCGGAAAATGCATTTAACTGCCAGAATTATAAGAACTATTGCGATTAAGTGAATTATATAAGTCAATAAACACTAAACAAAATTGTAACCTTAATGACAAAATGAAAATAATATTAAATAGCTAGTAGATTTATTTAATACACTATCTAACTTTGAGATTATAAGAACCCGCATTGGATGGTTAAATACGAAATGTAACACGCTGATATGACCCGTCCCGCGAGAAAACCAACATTACGGCATCTGCGTAATGTATCGACCAGATCAGCCTGCGCTGTCCGTGAGACTGATCCGGGCCGACACATTCCGTCTCCGAGGGATAGAGTAATGATTCCTGAAACAGAAAAATCCACAGAAGGCGAACAGTGTCCATCCGTTTAAGCCTGCGCGTCATGCTTAGCCTGATCAGGGTCGACACTTTACGCAGAGTCCATAATGTTGGATTTTCGAGACGACTTATATGTTGATTGTGCGATTTCAAGTTATTGTTGGTTAGTTTTGCTAAACCATTCTTTAGTTTCGAGAGTGTGACTATATATTTTTTTTTCTGGAATAAGGTCCAGTTTTATAATTTTATTGGCAGCTGGTTCTTTGATTTATTGTAACAATAATAAGAAATTTAAATACCTGTTTGATATGCTTGTGCTGTTTGCTTTGTGCGCAAAAGGGGAAAACAATCCCATCCATCCACAACAATGTTTTCAAAGGGTTTTCAATTACAGTTTTACATGTATAGATAATTTTCAATATTTCCCCTTTATTTTCAAAGTAAGCTGCAGCAAATTTGTCCGTGTATGTGGGAATGGATGGTTTCGTTTTTATAGTGATAATCCTTCAATAAAACGTGAACAACTACATTAATAACTGTCTGATTGCCCTACATGATTGTTTCATATTTAAATACATGTTAAGAAAACCTCGGATGAAGAAGTGACAAATTAAGGCTGCAGACTTCAATACTATCTGAATTTCACTATCGAAAACGGGTGACATTAACATTTTTAAATCATATTACTGAATTATGTTGTCTTTAGAAAAAATAATGCGTATGAAATACCAATGACGAAAATGTCAGACACACAATGTATATTTCATTATAATCCTCATGACCTAAGCCATGAGGGGTCACTCAAGACTTTTGATAACACATAAACGCGCGTAAATGTGCAATCTGAGTCTGGGTTTATCATGCCATTGAAACCAAAATATGCCTTAAATCTTACTAATGTTCCTAGAGCGACACAATCTTGGTGTTTACACGATAGTAAATGAGATGGAACGGTAGAGTTTCACCCTGTCTGGGTCCAAGGGGCAACAGGCAAGGGCAAAATCCTCTTTGTTTAAACCCTTTATTCTAATTAAAACCATTTGTTTTGGAGCCCAGTTGAATCGTTAAGAAAACCCAATTCAAATAGAATCCCGCACCATATGGTTTGATATGTATATATCTAAAATAACTTATAGTAAATAAAATAATCTCAATTCGTCTGAAGCGGTGTCTCGGAACACGGGCTCCCATATCCAAGATAACGTGAACTATAAATCTCGCGAGATATCACGTAGTATGACGAGAATCCGTGACGATTCCGAGAAAAATTAGAAACAGTACCTGGTTGATTACGGAGATAATAATGATAGCCAACCTCCGAGTTTAAAGAGGTTTGAACTTTCTCAGACTCTTTGACATTGCGTTCCCAGATTGTTTCTATAAATGAATTACAGAATGTAATGTATCTGATCCCATTTCGTGAATAGACGAAGTTTTATGCCAGAAATGCTGTCCAAAATGTTTCTGTTTCAACAAATGATGGAAGGATTAAGTGAAACAAGACAGCTTGTATTGATTACTGCAAATAAAAAGAATATTTCCTAAACATAAACTTACCCAGTATAATAATATTGTTATGATTCGTCTTTTTGCAATATTATGTATAAGCAAAAGGTACTTGAATCATACAGAGTATTATATTATAAATGGTATAGAAATAAAGGGAATGATACATAGAGATGGAAATTGTTTAAATATTGCATTAGATAAAAGGGA
>JAUELF010232197.1:0-13431 GCA_031471495.1 Clinocardium nuttallii
GTTAACAAGGGTAAATGTTGACGACGCACGACGGACGGACGCCGGACAAAATGTGATCCCAATAGCTCACCTTGCACCTCGTGCATAGGTGAGCTTAAAAGTTGAAAACATTGTGGCAGAAAGAGAAATTGCTGGTCTTGAGCAAATTCTTCTTATGTCACAATGTTTTCAAAAGTCGTCTGCTGCAGGGACTTCAGGAAGTGCCTATATATGGGAAAGGTTTAAGCATGTGTTAACAGAATAGAGACCAGGCTTTATACTGTTCGCTGCCAAACTCAACATTTTTAGCTTGATATTCCTTTTATTGACAATGGCCTCTTCCAAATGCAAAGCTGGACAAGTCCATTGTAAAAAGTCAGTGTTAAAACAGTTTCAATTAAACATTGTGCATAAGATAAGAAAGCATTGATGTGCGGGTAGATCTTTATCAGCACATAAACAGGCTATGTTATGCAATGGTCACAAAAACAAACATTTGATTTAACATTTCCTAGATTAATTAAATTAAGAGATGATTTTGATATTTTCTTGTATAATTTAATACCTTTAAAGCTCTTGGATCCAAGTAAAATTAAATGTTGGAAGTAACATTACATCGTAAAACCTACATTCTCTGTCATGAGAACGTCATTGCTTGGAACACTAGGCTAATTGGCCGAAGCAATATTTCCTGCCAAATAGATAAATTCTACATGTACACAAATCTATTTCAATAAAATAAAGTTTTTGTCATCGGACAAGAAAGTAGAACATCATTTAATTTAATGGCCAGATGTCCAGCTAAGGAGGGGTGGGTATACAGCTCTATTCCCCACATTATCTTTCTTATTTTCCAACCAAACCCTATGTTGTAGGTAGACCAGGTAAGAAATAAGAATTTTAGAACATGCAAAACTCCCCTTTTCTAGAGCCCTGTAATGGCCAAGAAAACAATTTGTCAGTTCACATATTATCTTACCTCTTCATTCTCCTTTAGTGCTACTCTTTTCTTACCAGCAACAGCAGGTTGGCTATTGTCACTGGTGGAAGACTTTTTTGATTTCTGCAAAGGAACATGCATTTAAAACGTAAGTTATGAACTTGTAATAATAGTTTTTAATACAGGGTATGTATGTCCTCAGTGTTTTTAACCCTTTCCCTCATACAACAATTCAGCAGCAGACAACTTTGAACATATTTTGTCAAAAAAAGAAAAGAAATTCTCTATTATTGAAAATTATAGTTATTGAATAAAATTGAATAGAATTGAAATAATTGTAGCAAATGGGTAAATTACTCATCATAACCTACGCCTAAAAGAGGAAAAAGGAGATATTGCTGTGATTAGAGCAATTTCTTCTTTTGTCACTATGTTTTCAAAAAGGCGTCTGCTGCAGAGGCGAGAGAAAGCGTCTATATGAGGGAAAGGGTGAACATTTTTAACGGTGTATACCTCACCAAAATACAACAAATCTGTAGCGAGCAATGAGCAATTTTCCTTTTCCTTGTGTTCAAGGTTGTCTTCTGCAGATGCATACATGGGAAAAGGAATTACGGATAATGCAAGTGTTGCAGATCGAACGCCAACGTATGTCTGTTTTTCAGATAAAGGGTCATTACTGAATAATTATTTAAGTCAAGTTATGTGACTTAGAATAGACATGCCTATTGTTCCTAGGATTATGTGTACCAAGTTTCATTTGAAAATGTTGAATTTTTTTTAGTTATAGTAAGGTTAATGGTTTGTGATGACGCAGACGACAACACCAAGGGTATCCAAATTGACTTTTTTTCTTCTTTGAAAAACAGACATGCTAATGAAAAAAACATGATGCGGAGATGGCTTCATAGCAATTGTTCAGTTAATGTTGAATAATGTTTTTCATTACAAAATGTACTTACAGGTACTTAATCTTTATTTACCTTTTTCTCATCTGCTTTACCAGCTTCAGTTTTTCCTTTATCTTCATTGAAAATCCTCAAGCACTCCTCAAATGGATCTTCATCTTCAAAATACTTATCTAAATCAGAGAAATCATCTTCATCTTGTCTACTATTTGCCAAATTTATTGCGTCTGCTCCGAATAAATCCACATCAAGGTTGACAATTGACTTCTTTTTTGTACTATGACCTGAATTATTTTTATCATGATGCGATGACTTTTTATGGCTTTTTTTAGAATCTGAGTCTCCATGTGTTTTGCTGCTTGAATATTTAGAATCATGCGTATCATGTTTTGAGTTATGTTTCTCATGCTTATCATGTTTAGAATTATGTTTCTCATGTTTTGAGTTATGTTTATCATGATTATCAAGTTTTGAATTATGTTTATCATGCTTTGAGTTATGTTCATCATGATTTGAGTTATGTTTATCATGCTTATATGATGAAGATGATGTTTTGACATCTCTTGATGAAGCACTACTATGTTTGGACGAGGAACTAGATTGCTTTGACGATGAGGAACTATGTTTTTCATTGGATGAACTTTTGTGGCTTGACTCATTCCTGTGTCGTGAACTTGAGGATGACTGTGGTGATTTTCTGTCTGAATGATGTTTATGATTATTGTGAGTATGTTTGTCTGACTTAGAATCCTGGGATTTCCTTTCAGCACTTTTAGATTTACTATCACTCTCTGAGCTTGTTCTTCGAGGTTTATCACTGTTACTGTTAAATTTACTCTTAGAGTTAGATCCATCTTTCTCTCTCGGTGAATTGCTTCCTTCAAACACCTTGTCAAATTCATCTTTGAACAAGTTGAAAATATTGTCATTACTTTTCTCTCTTGGTTTAACATGGAGATCAGCGCCTTTCTCTGTCTTTCTTGTTGCATTGTCTTCAGTCTTCTCTTTAGACAGCTTATCTTTAGTTTTAGTTTTAATGCTAGTATGACAAGTGTTTGATTTAACATTGTTTGTTCTTTTCTTTGATTCGTTATTGGTTGGAGTAAATTTAACAAAACCATCCGATGTAAATTCAATAGGTAAAGATTTTCTTTCAACTAACGTATCTTCAGGTTGTTCAACCTTCACATCTTTTTCCGAATGTTCGACACCAACAACATTTCCTGAATCGTTACTTTTCTCACTCTCATTTTCAGAGAACCAATCTTCCTTTTCCCCTACTGGTTCCTCATCACTCCCATCATTCTCAATTCCTGTTGGTGTATAATCTACGGAAACAAACTTTGGAATTTTAGCGAGAGGAGACTCGTCTTCCTCATCCTCAAGATCAGCTGTTCTTTTGACACCCCCATTGCTTTGCAATGTTTTGGCATAATCAGGAACGGAATCTTCATTGTTATTGCTTGAACAGGTATTAGTTGAATAGTTGCACATAGGGTCATATTCTGAATCGGTTTCTGGTTTGTGAAGTAATGCTAAATCATACTTTGATCTTCCATGCTTTCTTTCTGTTTTTTCCTTTTTTAAGTCCTGAAGTGGGGTTGGGTTATATTCTGGTGTTCCAGTGGGTTTGTTCTTCAGAGGTTTCTTTACTTGTTTCTTTACTTGAATTTGTTCTTCTGGTCCACTATCTTTTACAAGGAGTTTTTTCTTTTCTGATTTAATGTTCTCTTCTATAGCTTGCAGAGTTTTCTGTAAGTTTGATGTTGGGGCTGTGTAAGACTCGTCAGTTTCAGATTCTTTTTTACTGGCTTCAGCTTCAATCCTCGCTTAATTAAAGAAAAAATTGACAATTACAAAATAGTGAAAATACATGTACATAGGTTTGTCAAAATGTTTTGTTGTAACAGATCAAATAAGCAAAGTAACCGAGCAGGCTGTGGGTCAGGTTAAGGGCGAATCCCTGTTAGGTGCCCAGGGGAGCAAAACTAACAGATCAAAGAGCTATTTTAACAGATGATTTTGATCGGCATGCATTCGGTAAAATTTTGACCCTGTGTACATAGCTTCTTTTCAAACAAAGTTGTTAAATACAATACAGTCAAACTTGTCCTTTGAAGCCACCCAGGTTAGTAAAAATTTGACTGCTGATCACAAGTCATATAAATGTGTCAAATAACAGTTAGCTGTTACAGTCGGGTTAATCAGATTTAGCCAGGGTCAAAAAAAAGAAATAACTAGATGGGTTTTTTTGTCACAAAAACATGATTTAACCCTTTCCCTCATACAGAATGCATTATTACAATTATTCTTCAGTTATAACCAAATGTACTCAAGGGATGGGTGTTTTATCCTTGACCGAAAAGGTAGTTATATGGGCTCTGCACATTGTCTCAGTATGGTGATCATTTATGAGTTATTTTAAAATGCTCAAACCGTTCAAAAGAAATTAAACTGACATGAAAAATAGTCATAGTTATGACCTTTGACCTGTAATTGGGACCTTGACCTAAAGTGGTTGTTACATGTGCTCTCCACATCGTCTCAGTGTGTTAAACATTTGTGACAAGTAATTACAAAAGTATTGACGGATATGAATTATAGTCATATGACCTTTGACCTCCTATTACAAGCGAGTTATTACAAAATCCTTTAAGCTGTTCGAAAGTTATTGAGCTGACAGCCATTT
Organism: Clinocardium nuttallii; assembly: GCA_031471495.1. NCBI lineage: Eukaryota > Metazoa > Mollusca > Bivalvia > Cardiida > Cardiidae > Clinocardium > Clinocardium nuttallii. The sequence continues at coordinate 4,517 of JAUELF010232197.1, forward strand.
TATATATATGACCTTTGACCTGTAATTACAACCTTATCCTGCGCTCTTCACATCCTCTCAGTTAGGTGATCATTTCCGGTGATTTATTTCAAAGTCCTGCCAGCACAGTTTATAAGTTATGGAGTGGCTACAATTTGCGAAGGAGAGTCAGAGCAAAAATAATATACATGTATGTAAGGGACATAAATTGCAAGATAGAGTAACTTGATTATTTACATAGCTGTGATGGATGAAAAAAGTTTCAATGCAATACATCTAGTAGAAAATGGGCTATGGTGTAATATATACACTTGTATGCAAAATCTTAACCAAGGTGTGTTGTTGACATCTGCACCAGGGTTCAAGTACCATAGCTCTCATACTCTTCAAATTGTCAACATAAATAATGTTGAGATTATGCCACAATTGTGAACGTGTCCATTTGACCATGCCAGAAAATTATAAAATATTGTTTGTGGTTTAAATAGGTATGTTATTTGTTATCATCTATGTAATTAAATAATTGCTGAAACTTCATATGTTTTTATTTCTCTCCCTATCTTATTGAATCAAGGCAATAATTTGTTTTGATACATGTACCATTTGGAAATTCTTTATATATTTAATGTTTCACGCCACTTTCCACAATTTTGAAGTTATACCACAGCACTCCCTTGGAAAGTTACCAGTACTAATTGTCCATTTATCCTGACACCAACCAAAAAGGTGTAATGTTAACCTCGCAACCCTGAACGCCAAGGAGGTCAGCCAGACATCAAAAATCTTTTGAAACTTGTCAGTCCAAAAAAAAATATTCATATATTTTCTTCTTTGTTTAACCAATTATTGCCTGAATATTTGTCAGTCTGAATGAATTTTTGTCAGTCAGGACTGAAGGATTTCATGTGGTCTGGTCAGCCATTACGGGGCTTCGCCATAGTACTACCATTTTGTGAAGCAATTTGTCTTGGGATGAATAGACCTGTGTAAAAATGTCAAAAAGTAATCATTGTGCATTGTATCATTCTTTCATAACATTTGTGTTTCAATTCATTAAACTATATTATAGCTACATTTTCTTTATCGGAAATCAGAAAAAAATAACTCTGCTTGAAATGTGTTAAACCCATGATGAAAATATAATGTAGGGCCAAGTCAGCAAAATATAAACAGAATGAGAAACACAAAAATAATTTAATAAAAAGTATGTACCCAGCGATTCTTCCTTTCTCGAATGTTTAAAATGACAGTGTGGTCTCTCACAAAGTCCGTACAAAAAATACGGACAAGAGACATCTTTGAATAAACCTGCACTTTGGAACATTTTCAGTCATGAAATAAATTTCACAACGAAATTTTGACAGTTAACATGCGCGTAGCCATACTTTTTTTTTGGTACCCTTAACTTTAGGGTTTAGAATGAAATGCATATCCCCAGCCGGAAACCAGTCACTCGGTTCCATAATGCAATTTTGTAAATGGTCGCGTCCAGTACAAATGAAAATAATGTTGTTTTATTTGCATTATAGCCATTTACATGAATAAAATGCTTTTCTTTTAATTGAGACAATTTTTACAAATCCATAAATAAAGGTTAGTAATTTCGAACGCTCAACTCTAATTAGAACACAGTAAATCACGCCCGGTGTGTGTGTCTAGTTGCAAACAGTTTCGTCATTTAATGATTTATAAATGTTAAATCAAAAGTTCGTTATTTTCCCTTCATATAACTGTTCATGTGTGTCTCTAGAGCAGGCCTTGTTGACCCGTTACCGTAACGTGGTTAGATGCTCTGTTGGGATTTTATTTTATTATTCTTTGATTTTGTTTGGTTTCATTTTCGACGTTTTCACTCCCGTTTGCTCTAAAAAAATAAATTAATTCGACGTTATCTCTGTTATTATTTTGTTTAACCTCCCAGAGTTGATGATTTAACTCTGTCCTATAATTATACTTTAATTTATAAAGATCTCCACAATTTTTCCCTAGATTTTCAAAGTGCATATGTTACATACACATGTATATGTCAAAGATAAGATAACTTTATTAGCACTTACGCATTAACAATAAATGGTTATGGCAACACAATACAGACAAATTACAGTTAACCATGTACAATCGTCAATGTAGGAGTGACAGTGGATAAGTATGAGATATATTAAGTATCTTTTGACAATGAATTTCTAACCAACAAACATTCATTCAAGTATTGTCAAATGGTAATAAATATTATTATTATATATCTAACTTTATTTGTGTTTAGCTATTGAAACACAGCTGGTCAAATCTTGCAAATGTTATGAATGTCTTACCAAAATACATCCATAATCTAGCATGTTTGACCTACATTTCGATGGCTTCATGCAAAACGGTTGTAACTACATCTTGTGACAAGGTGCAGTTACAACTGTTTTGCATGAAGCCCACGATTTCTTAAAGATGTATCAATCAAATAGTTCACAAATTTATTATAAATCTTATTTATTTAAAATGTATAAGGTGTTGGGTGATATTTGGGGCCAATGATTCAAATGTTTCTTCCATAGGTCTGTATTGAATAGGATTTGCATAGATTTAAGGAGAAATGCTTTATTTTAACGATGCAATAGCTGTTATTGATACATGTATTTAAACATCATGATAACATAGATTAAGCCAGTCAGATAAATGTGAATGGAAATTGCCATGGAGGATTAAGACTGCTTGCCAAATAAATAATAAAAGATAAAGCAAGCTAGCGAAAGACTAAATGAATTGGACTAGTGATCAGGAGAATGTAACATTATACTAGTCTAAAGATACAATGTTTTACAAGAAATTTTATTTAATAATTTACAGTTGAATACCTTACCTTAGTCCTTACCTGTAAGCTGCAGTCTAGGTTGCTGTTTATGAATGCTATTTTATATTGTGACTGTTTGCATTCAATGTAATGCTAAAATATTAAGACTTCTCCTGGGTTGATGATGTGTGGTGCTCATTTTGGCATGATTTTAAATCAACCTGGTTTTAAATACTTATAAAATGCCTCACTTTGTGTTGAGTTATATTGATATTATATTGATGATTTTCATTCTCTTTGCTCAGATGAATACACTTTCTCTAATAAATCTGTCGGAAGTACATGTACATGACTGATAATGATATCTGCTTCAACCCTTTACCACATATATAAGCTTTCTGGTGCCTCTGCAGGAGATGCTTTGAAAACATTATGACAAAAGGAGAAATTGCTCAAAGCAAGCAATTTTTCCTTTTGTGGAAACTCTTTTCAGTAATTATAATATACCTTCATTTTCAAAAAAAAATCCATGATTTTTAAAAGATCTTTTCAAAGTCGTCTGCTGCATTTTTTTTTTGTATATGGGAAAGGGTTAAAAAGTTTGATGTTGTCTGCCAAATACAGTTGCGCAATAAAACCAGAAACTTAATAATTTATAATATTTAAAAAACAATATGAACAAGAGCATTCCAAAGAATATCAACCAAATAAAAATAATGACAAAGGGGGATTACTCCAAAAATATGCATGCTAGATTTATGGTCCTTGTGCATCTCAGATCACAAGCTTTCAAAAATTGGTGAGACATTTATTTTAATTACTCGAAATACTTGTTAAAATATTTTATTTTTTGAAAGTCAGTCACATAGTATAGCAAACATTTAGCAACTTTAGATTGAGTCTCCAGAAATTTTTACTTTTGTCACAGATGAACCATGATTGTAAGTCACAATAACTTTGTTCTCTAAAGATTGATCTAATTTTGCTATGAAGGAAAGGATTAATGGCTGGTTTAAGATAATTATTAAACTGAAGGCCCAAGGCTGTCACATCAGTTGACAATCAAGACAAAACTGAAAATGTCACATCTGTAATGGATTTTCCATATAATTTTATATACTTTAAAAGTTTATGCTTCATTTTAATTGCGAGTATACTGTTTTGGTCCACCTGTTCAATAATGATTCATTTTTTCTCAAATTACAGAAAACCATGGCTGAGCAACAAGAATTAAAGAATATAGAAACGGATTTGAAGCGTATGTTGAACATGAATGTTGGAGAGACTTTTCCCAAAGTACCTTATTCACAGGACCAGAAAGAACAGAAAGTGAACATCTCTAAAACTGACCTGGGAAATGTGAAGGTATGATTTTGGTGCAAGTTATTTATAAATTAATCATGACATTGCTTAGCCCTTTCAATCATTTAACCCTTTCCCTCATATAAACGCTTTTTGACGCCTCTGCAGCAGACAGCTTTTTGAAAACATAGTGACAAAAGAAGAAATTGCACAAAAGATGCAATTTCTCCTTTTGACACAATGTTTTCCACTTTGAGTCATAGGTTATCCATTCAATTATTGAGAATTTCTATGTTTTGACAAAATATGTTCAAAGTTGTCTGCTGCAGAATTGTCGTATGAGGGAAGTGTTAAGAAACTGAATTACTTCAATTATGATTGGTTATAGCTTGGTTATAAACTAATCTATTAGATACAGTGTAGAAAGGATAATAGAGACAAGTCACAGGATCACTTTATATCATTATATTTGAAGGCAATTTCGGATCAAATTGCTCTTATAAAGTAAAGTTTTGTCATAATAACGTTTTTCAGAGGTTTCATGGATGCTTGAATTACCAAATTGCAAACATGGAAGATCCTGGTCAGACTGTGCAGAGTTGATATTGATCTTCACTGATCACAAGGTTTTGTTTTTTCTTGTGACAGGGCTCTATTTATATTTTCCCAGTTTGCCCATTGAATCTTATCCAATGTCCCATATCCCAAATTAAGGATATTTTTTACTGCCAAAAATGGCTAAAAAATCCTTTACTTTTCAAACAAAATCTTGTGTGTACATTGTACACAAAGGTCAATCCAGAATTAATTTAGCGGTTTTTTTTAAATGTCTGAAATTCAGGACGCCACAGACTCTATGTTGCTATGACATTTTACAAACAGTGTCACTGTGTCTAACTTTTCTTTTTCTGAGAGGTTTAAAAAGAAAAAATCTGATGCCATATGATATTGTTAGAGATAAATGGGTAATAAATTGATTGAAAAAGATCATTTTATATTTCTTATGTAGATTTCTGATTCATCATTGCTACCTGTTCATTTCAGAGAGTGCAAGATGTGATGAGGCTGGACAGTTTGGATGGAAGTGTCGCTTTAAATGTAACTGTAAAGATGGTGTAGACTGTGACAAGGAAACGGGGGCATGTACTACAACTGGGTGTGCAGATGGTTACTATGGCAATGGCTGCCTCTTTGGTAAGAGTTTATCATGTCTTTATTTCATAGAAGTTTAGAACTGCACATACCAGGTTGAGTTATTTGAAAGCCTTTCAGATTGTGGCTAATCTTTGATCTCCAAAAATGAATGGAAACACTGGTTTCTTCACTTTCTTTAATTATGGTATTGAAGTTAAACAAAGACTTTGTCGGTTCAATACAGCTATCTATTATATCTTACCTTACTCTTTAACCCTTTCCTTCATATAGACGTTTTCTGATAACTCTGCAGTAGACAGCTTTTTGAAAACATAGTGACAAAAAAGAAATTGCTCAAAATGAGCAATTTCTCTTTTTGCCACAATGTTTTCCACTTTTAGTCATAGATTATCCATTGAATTTGAGCAATTAATTCTTTTGTCTCTATGTTTTCAAAAAGCCGTCTGCTGCAGAGGTGTCAAAAAGCATGTATATGAGGGAAAGGGTTAAGAAACAAGTTTTGTTGTCACTTGATCATTTGCATCACCTGCATTGCACTCTTGGTTAACCCTTTCCCACGGCAAATCTGAAACAGATGACTTTTAAAAACATCTTGGCAATACTATTGATTTTTGTTTATGAAAGGTAAATTATTAGGAAAACCAGGAGAATGAGCAATTTCTTCTTTGCAAACTATATGTTTTCAAAATCTTCTTCTAAAGAGACGTCAGAATGCATCTCTTTGTGGGAAAGTGTAAAGGTTCTCATTAAGCAACATGATTTGTTGTCACATGATCATTGTTTGCATCCGTATTGCTAACTTGGTAAAATTTTGTGTTTTGGTACTTTTTTAGCTCACCTGTGAGTTATTGTGATCGCCTTTTGTCCAGCGTCTGTCATCCGTCGTGTGTCAACATCTTCTCCTCAGTAACCAGGGTGTCATTTGGGTTGAAACTTCACAGAAAGCATCCTCCCAATTATGGCCTGACTAGAATTCCTTAAAATATTTGGGATCCTTGCAGAGTTCTGGTTTCCATGGCAACAAAATGAAAAAAACTTTAAAATTCTTCTTCTCCCAAACTGGTTGGGGGGGGGGCTATTTTGCCTTATATGGCTATAGTGAAAACTTAAGCTGACTTTCAAATAATTGTGTAGAAATATTCCTTAAGTGATCCTCTATCAGATTCCTTCAAGCCATGTTGAGTGGTCGCAAAACATGACCGCCAGGGGGTGGGGCTATTTTGCCTTATATTGCTTAAGCGAAAACTTAAAAAATCTTCTCCTCTGAAAGTGCCGATTTTTAAATAATTTTGTAAAAATGTTTCTAGGGTGACCCTCTACCAGATTCCTTCAACCATGTTGATTGTTGGGAAACAATGGCCGCCAGGGGGCGGGGCTTATATGGCTAAAGTGAAGGGGAAAAAAATCAGGTTCACAAGCGATCCAGGGCCATCGTGGCCCTCTTGTTAGGTAATTTGTTAGCGATTTTTCAGCGCAAAGGCCATAAATTCATAAATCTGGAAACAAACACAGGAAAATCAGTTGGTAGCGACGCGGGCTGTCAACCCAAGGGTTGTTAGTAGGGCCAACATTTTTTATGCATTTGACAAAAGTACCTCCAATGGGCTTACAGTCTATGTGGAAAAACAGCCAGTTGCTTAGAAAGTCTGTGGCCTGGAGTACTGGTACGATAAAACCTGGAAACACATAAGTAGGTTAACTAGCCACTAGGGGCTGATTTTATTTTTAAACAGCGGTAAACCCAAATTAATCAATTATAAATAAGATGATCAATTGCACCAGCTTAAAGTGCTCTATTTTACAAATTGACTAGATGACAGGTATTTGATGTTAAATACAGTTTATTGTATTTAAATCTAGCCATAGGGGACAAGACATTTGGCATGAAAGCTCCACATGCTGTTGTATTGATGGTTTTATATTTCAAAGTGTATCCGTATAAAAAAAAGAAATCTTTTGTAATAGGAAGGGTTTAACAGTTTATAGCATAAATAGCCACTCTACCAAATTTGGTGCTGTGATGAACGCTTTCTCCTTTTGCAACAATGCTTTCAACTATTTTTGATAATCATGTAACTATCCATAGATATTTAATAATGATAATGAATTAAAATAATAATGCATTCATAATTCCAAAATTCATCTGCAGCAGGTGCCAAAAGTTGTTTGTTTCAGGGATTAGACTTAATCCACCCTTTTCCACTTGTAGATACATTTTGACGCATCTGCAGCAAGTGCTTTTGAGAGCATTGTGGCAAAAGGAGTTATTGCTTTTAATCTATTCAACGAATAAATTTTAATTTATAGACATTTTCTGTATTTACTTAAATGGGTTTGATGTTGTTTGGTGCAGATATAGGAATCCGCTGTGGCTGAGGTAAGCATCAGGGATTTTGAACTGGTTAACCCAGGATCGATACACAATCGCAGTGATGTGGTCATGGTGTAGTGCTCTTAGGCAAAGCACATTTCCTAGCCTAATACTGGTTTGTTTACCAGGGATCATGAATAAGTGAACTGTCACTGTCATTTAAAGTTAAAATGTCGTAAAAACCCAGAAGAAATTGCTGCAGATATATAAGATGAATATGGGAAAGGGTTAAAGTAAGCTGTAAAATCTTTGTTCACAATTGTGTCCTGTGTTATTTATGGGTTTTCAATAGGGTCACTGTTAATGGAATTCATCTTTAGTTTAAAACACAATTAGAATGATTCAACCCTTTCCAATATATTCAAAATGAAAACTTGTTAAACAAGAAAACAATTGCGTGCTGAACAATTTTTTCCTCTTCAAACAATGTTTTTACATGTAGTTGTTTTCTGATTTAGAGGCTTCAGAAATTGTTTGTATAAATGGAAGAATATTGTGTGCAAACACTTGCCTACCACAATGTCTTTAATTTAAATAAACCAGTGCCTATGTACACTTAATCTTCATATGGTAATAGGGAGTGAAGAAGAAGAAATAAAAAGGCTTGAAGCCTTCACTGGGAACACATTTTAGAACACTTTATATTCAGTGCATAACAGTCTTAACATTTCCTCAACATGCAGCAGCAATTAGCTATGAACTGATTTGATATAAATCTAAAATATATGATAACTGAACATACTTCAGCCTTAACACTTTCTCACATAGAGATGCATTTTGATGCATCTGCAACAGACGAATTGTGAAAACATTGTTGCAAGTTGAATTTAATGCAAACTGGATTATTTTGAAGTCTGAAAAATTCCTTTCCTGATGATTGTTATATTGAGAGATATACTCAATGTCTTTCAACTAATGATCTTGCAATATACTCAACATTAATTCTAGAATTCTAATGTGCTATTGCTAACAGTGTAGTCAAGTATAGGTCCAGAAAAGGAGGCGTAATACAGCTCTTTTCCCCATAATATTCTCTGTTATCATCCAACCAAACCCAATGAGACGATTCTTTTGAGTACCCTCAGCATAGGGTTATACGGTCTGTCAAATAAGGATAATTTAGAACATGCCCCTTATCTAGAGCTCTGGTATTTAAAGGTCAAATGCTACTAGTTTGTCTGCAGTCCCATCCCTTGCAATGTAGAATATGCAATTATTAAATTCATTAGAGTTTAGTTCAAACTTATTTTCACGGGTTCGATACCCGGTTGCGGCGACATTCTTTCGGGCGATTTTTCCATAGCCTCTCACCTCTGATTTATGTGA
>JAUELF010232218.1:0-13430 GCA_031471495.1 Clinocardium nuttallii
TAGTAAACCATGAAAGTTTACCCTTAGTCAAAAGTATGTCAGAATTAGACATGGCCGAATTCTCTGATCATTGCCCCGTAACGTTTTCTTTAAATTAAAATGGATAGTCAAAGCGTCTCATTGAAAAAAATCAAGTGGGATTCTTTTGACTTTAATAAGTTTCAGGAACTGCTGTCAAGCAATTCTTTACATTTTGACAAATTATCCCAAGATATAGTATTGATTTTAATGACTATATATCATCATTTACGACTCTCGTGCATGACATTTCTTTTAAATCAATCGGAAAAAATGTCACCTTTCGAGGCCCGGAAAAACATACAAAAACTTTTAAATCTCCATGGTTTGATACTGATTGCAAAGTAGCAAAGGGTTTGTTTTACAAAGCGAAAAAGTGTTATGCCACTCAACGAACTGAGTCAAAGAAGTTGTCATTTTTACGAGCTCGTTCTTTCTACAGATATCGAAGAGCAAATTCCCATAAATCCGAAAAGATTAAACTTTCGAACCTCAGCAAATATGCTCCCCAACAGTTGTGGTCATATGTTAAAAGAATTAAATTAAATAAAAAGAATCATTGAAGCGATGTTGAGATGTTATGGTGTATTTTCATAGATTTTGAGAGAGCTTTTGATACCGTGCAGAGAAATGCAATGTGGCATCAACTTTTGGAGGCCGGCGTAAGCTGTAGAACGGTCAATATGTTAAAATCAATATATTCTAATGTTAAATCATGTGTTGAATTGAATATTAACATGCAAATTTCAGATTTCTTTGATCTGTCAATGGGACTCAAACAGGGTGAGCCATTATCACCTTTGTTATTCTTTCTCTTTATTAATGATATTGTGGACTCAGTTGACTTGAACCTTTTGGACGAAAATAACTTGAATATTATTTCTATCTATCTGATTATGTTTGCAGATGATATTGTGTTATTAACAACAAACCAAAGAAACCTTCGAACTCAAAAATATAACGTGTATAGATATTCGTCAAAATGGGGTCTGAAAATAAAAAATCCAAAACAAAAGTCTGCGTTTTTCGCAAACGACATCATCCTGTCCGGGAACGATTATTTATTGACACTGATGAGCCTATGCTTAAACTAAATTGTATCTCACTTTTGTGCTGTCAAGCTTTTTACTACAATGCTTTCTATTTCAGGGCTTATATATCTTCATGTGTTTGGTTTAAAGACGAATGTGGAAAACAGCAAGAACGCGATGGCCTGCAGAAAAGATGAAGACTTTTCAATAGCTCTATCAAGGACATTGGACATGATGGCTTTAAGTATTACTAATGTTAAAACAGTACAACTTTTATGTGACTCGATAAATCAGAAAATGAATGAAGAACTCTTGTCGCAGGGTTATTCACTAAATCTAGTTGGTAGTAAAAGAGAGGGAGTGTCTTTATTCGACAGACGCAGTGATTGGGACATAATGTTGTCTCCAAGTCTAAATGTCTCACCTATTGGTGATTACAAACTACGATTCAGTAATTCTCCCCCCGGCTACATTCAACTCCAAATATTCGACCAAAGTGAAGCAAACCAATATGTTTGTTGTACTATTAGCAGGAGAACTTATGAACCTAGTATATCCTCTTCGCTTGCCACCCTCCTTGTAAATAATCTACGAGTGCACGGGCCTCGTATTATATACGACTCGACAATTTCGGCACAGGACATTGGTGTACATTTGATGTCATCTGACGAGCTGCTTGAATTTGCACACGTTCAGGGTTTGGCACGAACTGGACCTTCCTTACAATATCAATTCGATAGGTTTGGTTTAGATATAAACAATTCTATAGATTTAGTTTTAGCTCGTCCATGCAAAGTCCCCCACTATTTACATGTCTGGTGTAACCGCAGACGGAATCATAGCTTGTTTCCGACAATAGCTCAAATACAAGAAATATCTCAAATGGACGCACATGTCGTGCCGATTGGTTGTAAGAAAACAGACACCACTAGACTAGATTGGCGTATATGTTATACGTTGGCGGAAATTGCGTTAATTCGCTCTTTTAATGCAACTCAATACAAAGTGTACGCAACACTGAAGATGTTAGCCCAGTCAACTATCAAACAGGTTTGCCCTGACGTTACATCCTATGTCATGAAGAATGTGATTTTATGGGTGAGTGAATTGTTTCCAATTTCTTTGTTCGAGGAAACAAATCTTAGCAATTGTTTAGTTATGTGTCTTTGTTTTCTAAGACAATGTATCAGAAACAGATATCTACCAAACTACATGATACCAGATAGAGACCTTTTGTTTGGAAGGCTTAATAGCAAACGGGTTTGTGCGTTAAATCGAGTGCTTGGTGACCTTATATCTGAAGGAGGGGGGATGGTTTTAAGATGCGAACATCTGAGAATAGGAATACATGCTCAAATGAAATATCCGATACTATCAGAAGTTGTAGGAACAACGAATATAGAGGTATTGCTATTTGTATTCCGATTGTTTGGAGGTCAAAGACGTATCAATATTGACAACGTTTTGAATGAAACTCTGAACTTGCTGGAAGGAGACATTTCGACAAGCAGTATACTAACTTGCGTTCATTTTTTCATGGTGATACAAGTCATGAAGAAGATGTTGTCATCTCAATCTGCTATCCGTCATCTTGTTAATATAAATATAGATGAACGTGACATTTTACATCGATTAATACACTTGGAAAGACAAATTATGGACCGGTGGCTAGATAGATTAACAGCTTCATACATAGATCTAATGGATTCAAACTTTCAATACATTGATTTTAGAAACACAATAGAAGCATTTTCCAGACCTGTGTTTGAAAGGATTCCATTTTTATCAGAAACGGAACGGTGTCAATTCATACATCGATTATTAAATGACCTCCCAAACAAGTGATTTAACAGGTATTCTAACACATAAACAGTAGTTAAAATTGACATTTGTGTGTTTAAATCGTTTGGGATTTGTGTTTGGGTTTGAATGTAGATATAAAACATAACACCTACCATTCGGCCGGCTAGTGTTGTAAATGTGCTATCACAGTGTTGGGAAATGGGTTAACCTGTGACTGGTAGTTTGTTAATGAACGTTACAGTATATTGTCTTTCTTTCGTGACACGTTTTTGCACGTTGAGTTCATGCTGTGTACTGGTCAGCTGATCTGCCATATACGTTAAAACCCATTCGGAGCGAGTGTATCCAAAGCGCTGGCTAACACATGACCAAACACATGTATATTCCGACTTACATATTTTTTACGAGGGGTTACATTGTTATAAAACTTAATATATAAATAATGAAGTTGCAGTCTGCCTTTTCCTGAGTAACCCATATTACACTTCTAAAATTACATAATGAAGGAAATTGCCAATCACTTCTGGTGTAATCGTTCGAATTTCTTTCTTAAACGTGTGGGGATTTTTCGTCCGGGAGTTGGTATGCCAAGGTAGATTGCATCAACTATTATAACATTCTTTAAAAATGGTGATCCAACTAACGCATATCAATATAGAGGTCTCACTGACACAACCCATATAAATATAGAGGTCCCACTGACACTCAGACATAGGCTTAATATATGGAGTGAACGCGAACATAATCTTAACAATGTACATATTGGTTTCTGCGATGGTCGTCCTACATCGGATATCAATTCTGTTTTGCACTCTCTTATACAAAAGGTTTTAAATAAAAAAAACTAAAGTAATGGTGTAGTTTGATCGAGTTCAAGAGAGCTTTTGACACAGTGCATAAAAATGCATTGTGGCATAAACTTTTAGAAGCCGACAAAGGTTGTAGAATGTTCAATTTGTTAAAATCAATACATTTAAATATTTAATATTGTGTTTAATTGAATATGAACATGCAACTTTCAGATGTGTTTGATGTGTCAACTTAACAAATCCAATGCTAAATACTTCTTTTTTCGCAAAGGCCATTCTCCTGTTTGGGAACGTTTATTTATTGACAGACAGTCTAGGGATGGCAACGATTAATCGGTTAGTCATTTCGGTAACCGAGTACTCGGTAAAATATATACACAGTTGTGTTTCACCTTTTGTTCTTTTCAATTTGTCACACGTAACTGACCGGAGAGGCTAATTATTCACACCTCGATCGGGAGTGTTTACATAACTGCGAGAACATCCGGACTTGATTTAATTAATCGAATAATTGTCAATTAAAGGACGGTTTGTTTCTTTTAATATACCTTGACATCTCATAATGGCAGAAATTATATGATACTGACTTTTTAATTATATTCTGCTTTTGTTTTGATAATACGTTGTAATGAATGTGTTAAATTTGAATTTTTGTTTTTGTAAATCATTTTTTACCATCACGATTAGAAGATTTGAAGTTCGTAATATATTTTTCCTGAGTTGGTAATTAAAGATATGCAGCTCTTTCATTCTGCATATTATAAATCGAATAAAGGACACTTCGATAAAAAGAGATATATAGAATATTGCCATAATGCCGCCTGCAACATCCTTTGTCAGGAAGTATTTCAAACGCTGTGCTGAGGATAACAAAGTCAAGTGCAGTTTGTGTGGTAATGAACTGTCTTTAACTGGTGGAACCAGTAACATGTGCAACCATATTCGACTAAAACATCCGTCAGAACACCAGACTTCCCGTAAGTCGCCTGCTAATATGTCATTTAAACAGCCATTAATGACATGCGTTATCAACACATCAAAACAGTTGTCAGTACCGCAGAGCGAGCAGATTAATATAGCCATCGCTGATATGATCATCACAGACTACATGCCTTTAAGAGCGGTAGAGGGACATGTACAGTTTTATGAATCTATACGGTTAACCGAGTAACCGGTTACAAAAGTATACGAGTAACCGGTTAGTATTATCGGTAACCGTTGCCATCCCCAATTGACACCAATGAAATTGAAATAGCTTACACTATTGTATATCTTGGTTTGAGCTTATGTTATGATGGCAATTTAACCACTATTGTTAAATGGTTACATGACCAGGCACTAAAAGCATATCACATCATCACGGGATTATTCGATCATCTTAAATTAGAGTTGCAATGTAAACTGGCTTTCTTTGAGTGAATGGTCGTTCCCATTCTTGTATATTGGTCTGAGGTTTGGGGCATCTACAACTACAAATTTATTGATAAACTTTACATGTATTTTTGTAAAAACATTTCTTGAGTAAATGCACGATCTCCAAACTATGCAGTTTAAATAAGATTTGAAAAATAAACTGACTTTTTTTTAATTCAATGGTCGTCCCCATCATTTTATATGGGTCTGGGATTTTGGGCAGCTACAACTACGAATTCATTGATAAACTTCACATACCCCTGAAAAACATTTTCGAAGTAAGTCAACAAACTCCAAACTAAGCAGTTAACGATGAACCTTGACGTTTTTCTCTAATTATACTAAAGAGAGATCTTAAACGTTCTATTACAAAATTCTCAACTCGCCTGACTCAATAATTAATTTTATGTACTTTTACCAATTAAATAACGTGACTGGGAAATGCTGGTCTTGCAAATTGACGAGTGTTTTTAAGCATCTAGGTTACGTTTTTATAAGCCAATAATGCTTATGTCAAAACACCCCATTCAATACTTTAAAACGCAGATGAAGACATCAGTGCAAACACGAGTGGTCTATCTATATTAATATCACTTCTAAAGTGTCATGTTTTTGTAAACTCAAAACCGAATTATTTTTTTTAAGAATATCCCCAAAAGATTAAAAATATATCAGAAAAAAACAGTTACGCCAAAAGCTAGGTGCACAAGGTGCTCCAATTCTTTTGAAATTGAAACTGGTAGGAAAAACGGTATAGATAGACATAATCATATTTGCAACATGTTTAATTTTATTTTATGTTTCCCTCAGTATGACACTTAATAAAACACATGCACATTGGAAAAATTGCATAGGCCTAACTTTTTTATTTTTGACATAATGGCTTTTTCAAATACAACAACATTAATGAAACTATCAAAATATGTCAATTAATCGATAACCATAAGAACACACTCTGAATGCATAAACTACTTTAAATGAATTGTTATAACAATGATGCTGCTCCTTCAAATTTACCTAAAGGCTGCCGTCCACTACAACCCAGATTATTTGCGGAAGGGTTGGCGATAACATTAAGCTTGTTTTGGAAACCTTTCGGGATCATTTATCAATCAAATAGGCAAAGCTTTGCCATCGGGCTCGTTGGCATGTATTAGTGGAGTTGCATACGAAAGGTTTCTGTATACACGCCGAAACGTATCCAAAGAAGCCGGTTGCAACGCGGAAGAAACGGACCGTTCCGGTATTGGCTACCGAATGTTTCCCGATCGTGCGGAAAGGTCACATGCAGATGAGTTGCCGAATCGTTGGCGATAGAATGCTGAACTTTTGCCGATTTGGGAGTCAGTGTATATAAACGATGCCAAAGTACTAGTTTGTTATCAGTTGCTAGTGGGACACCATGGATGTTAGAGGCATTCCCCTTGCACTTCAGTTTCAAATGCAAGCTAAAATGGATGCAATGTTTACCTTGGCATTGTTTTTGAGACAGAGAAGGAGAAGACGTCATCGATGGTGGGTCACACACCAACAATATTTGACGACATACTGCAGCGTCTAACGCCTCGCATTTATAAAAAGGACACCCGGTTCCGTCACGCCCGTCCTGCTGGCTAAAGCTTGCAATGACGCTGAATCCCATGACATCTGGGAAAACGTAAATTTGTCTCATCTTTGTCTGACATATATGGGTTTATGCCTTCACCAGAACGTTAGTGCTCAGGGGCTAGATGATTTGTATATTTCACTATATAGTTTCAATTCAATTCACAACAACCGTGTCGGTGTTGCCAATTCGAAAACAATTGGCAAACTGCGGGCATCGCATCTGCTGTTGCTCTGTTATAGTTCGGGTAAAACGGCTCCAGCTCGGCATCCTTTCTGCTGACAATCGGCGTCTTCAGCGACGATTTGGCATCTTTTCATCACATGATCGGCATAGCTTCCGCGAGTATACACGAAACAGAACCCTTCCACTCATAATCTTCGGGAATCTTTTGGCGTCAATTCAGCTTTCTTCTGGGACCGCTCAGGATGGCTGAAATATTTCAAAACCTCGCCTAAGGCTTTACGAAGAATTTGAGTAAATGGCGCTGGGTTCCCGATCGTCCCGAATGGTTGCCGATGGTTTACCGAAGATCCCGAAACCGTCCAAAGTAAAATATTCGGCGTCCAAATTTCAAAACATTTACATTTATATGCCGAAGTCTTCTGGCTCCCGGTTTGGCCTCGAAACGCCGTGAATGTTAGCAGAAGTGTTATGGAAGGACATAGAAGTCGAAGACATGTCACAACATCCCGAATTTGCGAATTCCGATTTCGGGAACTCTCAATCTTATCCGTATCTCTCGCGAAGTTTGTATTCGAAATCAAAATGCCTACACAATAAATACCCCCTTTGACTTTAAGTTATTGGTCAATTCCTTATTTTTGTTTTTCTCTGTTGTTTACTTGTTATTTATATTGATTTACTTTGTATTCACTGTTCCGTCTTGGCCATATTTCAAAGGTAAATAGCTAAAGTTGATGTACATTGCCGAAGCTAATAAAATGTTTTAATGCGTGCATGTATGTATCATAACGTATTGGAATTGTACTACTTTAATTATTCATAGAAAATACGTCGGATCTGATTCATTAAGCGCCCTTCGAGAGTAATATACTTCCAGAATATGGGTTAGTTTTCAATCGAAAGGTAGATCAATTTACAATAACAGCTACTGTTAAAGATGCTTATCCCTTAACTTAGCTCGAAATGAAAACTATAATTCGGCACTGAACGATTTGACTAGACCCATGTCAGCCTGCGCATTCTCCAAGTCTGATCAGTATCGTTCCTGTTCATCATATATATACATATTAATGGCCATTTACTTGAAAGTCGTCTTATTGAACTTTATCTACCGCAACCCTAAATGAATTAGTGTAACCTGGAAATGTCTTTGTGTTGTCATTATTGAAGCAACGAGACAAAGGAGACAGGTGATGTTTTTGACTACCCCAGAACCAAGGTGGCAAGTTCTAGTTCCAATTGGTATCACGAAGGAACTGGATGTTTTTTTCGATATAAAGTAATATATATTTTGGTGGATATTGGTTTGAACCCACAACCTATGGATTAACAGCTAGCGTCGCTACCGATGGAGCTACCGGAACGACAATTTAACGTAGTTCGGTTTCATCAATAGTAATAGGTTTTAAACATATCTTTAACATAACCTTAGGTACCTCTTCGGACAAGACTGGCAATATAAGGAGAAACAATCCGCCGATGGTTATAATGAACCTTGGCAACAATACCTTGTAGAGCCGCGATAACTTAGTCTGTAATGACACGAGAGCTTTTTATCGTGAGTGTGTGTGGGAGTGGGGGGTGTGCTCCCGATTGTGAACTCTGGCTCTTTATTTCATAAATTACAATTACATATGATTGGCGTCATTTGTTTTCTATAATGTAACTTATAGTGTAGTTGGGAAGGTGGCCAGTGAACTTGGAAGAAAAGTGTGTAATATTAGTTGGGGACATCAACGAAGCACACGTTAGGAGTACTGACCGCCGTGAAATTAATGTAACCTAACTTTAATCACTCGGCCAATTAACCAATCAATCAATCAATCAAAACATTGTTTATGAAATGTTCGGGTAAACTACTGTTATCGTTTGAGGTACACTTCTGACCCTGTCATGTCAAAGGTAAAATCTTCTGCTTTGGCTTAATGTAAATTTGATCATTGACATATCAGGGTCAAACCTTCCAGCTTACATTCAATTGTTATTTAACTTATCTGATTTTCAAAAGATCTTGACACCCTTCGCTCATTATGGATAAGTGTTGAATATATGTTTTCAGTTTGAAAGTGTCAAACAAGTGTTCCATGATGTTATATACGATTTACTGTTGCCTCATTATGTAACGTTTATAAATATATTAGCCGTTAAACGAGAAACCAACATCACGTACTCTGCGTAATGTTTCTATTGAGATTAGCCTCGGCAGTCCGACGAGGCTTATCGGGACCGACTCATTCCGTCTCAAGGATATACAGATATAAAATAACGATTCATGAAACAGTAAATCCCCAGGAGTCGAACGGGGTCTATCCGAGTTAGCCTATGCGCAAGCTTAGGCTTGTCCGGGTCGATACGTTAAGCAGAATCATCAATGTTGGTTTCTCGTTGGCGGCGCGTACGTGTATAGTTTCGTTAGTTAACATGGCATAAGATCATCTACGCACGGTGACCAATGTCATTGGTTCCTTATTGTGTTTAGAATTTAAACGTCGTCCGTCGTCGTTAAAACTTTCTGGGTCAAAGCAACGAAAGTGGTCACAGCAAGGGGCTAACTGCAGATTACATTTGTACATGGTTTTACCGATCCCTAAACCTAACTTAAATACTTTTAAAATTGAACGTTGTTATTTCCAAATATTGAATGATTAAACTCAAAATACTGTACAAACAGTATGGTGATCTATCGATATACTAACATTTGACATAAATATGCGCATTCGGTGATAATCACTGCTTTTAGCAAGAAGACTTTATTGAATAGCTATATCCGATGTTTTTATAGATACAACATATACAAACCCTGCGACAGTTACGAATGTTTATAAAATGTCATTTTTATATTGTTGAATCACGTATTATCTAAGTATGTCCTTGACTCTGAATCAATTGATATATGCGGTATTTCCGAGCATTGGTTATTTCTGTCTGATTTGCATTTTCTAAATAGCATACATCAAACTTTTAATGGGAATTGCGTATGCGATTCTGACCTTAATATGTACAGCAACGGAAAAGTTGGAAAATGTGGCATTGCTTTGATGTGGAATAAGACATTAAAACCATATGATTTTGACTCTGTGTATATACTGTGACTGTATATAATACAGGTATAGATATTTATAGTCGTTATCGTGTGCATTAGGAGATTTTGCATGATGTGATTAGTTTGTATTCACAAAGAGGCGGAGTCATGGGCGATTTTAATGCACTTTTGAACGGCAATACCTTTATAAAACATATTTACGGGAGAGTATCCGCATTGGGCGAATTAACAACAGCTTTTTTTAATCTGTTTAATATCACAACTTCACAGAAGTGTTCCGGTGCAAAAACGAGCTATGTTTCGTATGATAAAAGTTCTTCATCTTTGATCGATCATGTAATTGTTTCTAATGAGCTATCGTATTTCATTAAATATTGTATGATTCTGGACGTTAATTGTATTAATGTCTCATCCCACCGTCCAGTGTAGACATTTTACCAGTTAATGATATATTTGGTTTTTTAGAAAATATATACCAGTGCATTTCGTCTGATATCACCAAAGCTCAGACCAGCTGCCCAATGAAATGTCCGCTCATAATTAAAACCATATTGGTCTGCCAGTCTCAAACAATCGCTTGCGGACATGAGATGAAACGTAGGGCTTGTATTGTTTCGGGCAGACCAAGAGGAAATACATTCTTAACGTAAAGAGAATATAAAAAAAGTTAATGAGTATTTCGAAAGTTAATGATGATATAGATAATGTGTCTGGTATAGATAGTCCATTATTTTGAGGTTATTCAATAGAAAAAGAAAAACAGCACATATTGTCTGTGAAGTTAAATTTAATGGAGTTGTTGTTCGAGCAATTGCACCACTTACATAAACAGTTTATACGAAAAACATGAATAAGATAATTATAATATATTAACATAAATCTACCCTTTGCACGGACCGGGAATCGAACCCAGTTCTCCCGCGCGACAAGCGAACATGCCCACCATTACGCTATCCGCAAATCCACTCGATTTGTAATATTTAGGAATCACTCAAGAATTTTGCAGTATGTTGAAAGCATAGAAACTCATTTTAATTTTCAATAGTGTAATTCATATAATTAAAAAGCACGGGATCCCTCATATCAATATTCCGGTAGATGTCCTACTTAGTTACCGCTTAAAGATTTTTAGACAGGAACTGTTTGGCGGTTTGAAATGACCGACATGGGTATAAGTTAAACACAGTCCTTTCATTTTTATAAAATATTCCACAGACCATCTACTTTCATTGACATTATTTACGATCTTCAACTACCAAAACATCTCTCTGAACCCGAGATGGTGTTCAGAAACGGAGAGATGATATAGAAAGACAGAAATGAAGTTATCCAATATTGTTAGACACTAGTCTTGATTCCAGTCTCAAAATGATACTGTCTTCGGATTTCGCCTAACAATTTCATCTGGAACCAGTCAGCTAATTTCAACAAAGCTAGACAGGATCGAATTTCTATTGGTCATTCTATTTCAGAATTACTGAAATAATTTGATTTTGTGTAGAAACATCCAATAATGAAATAAATTGGCAACAAACATTTCGCCTCTTTAACGTCGGGTTTCATAACAAGATGAGTGGGCTGTCAATCCAGGGGTTGTGAGTTCGAAACCAAACTCGAATAAAATTCTCTCTGACGTTTGACAAAAGTGTCACTATGACCAGCGTCAATGGGCTAACAGTAAATGTGGAAAGGCAGCCAATTGCCTGGAAAGTATGTTTTGTTGAGCACTGGTAAGAGAAAGTCTGGAAACAAATTAACAGGAGAACCGGTCGCCGTGATATGAATAAAAATTAATTAAAAAGGCGTTAAACTCTAATAAATCAAGGAAGTGAAATGAAATTGATTTCTCAATAGCTTTGTCATTGAATAAAAGAAAAAAGACTATGCATAGCTTTCTACATTACCTTCTATGCGTAATATTTCAAAAACTGGCTTCTAGGCAGCCACAGTAAATATTCTATTATTTCTCTGACCGCCACAGCTTCAGAACTGTCTAAGTGATCAATTATGACTCCCTGTATTGGTCCCTTAATCTTGTGAAAGAAATGGTCATTTCAAGTCCGGATGAGTGTAGGCTGAGTGTGGAAAAGTATTCCGACCACATAACGTCAACAATTAACAACTTTTTTAGCATGCACCATTGTCATGAAATTTCGAGAAACGTTGTTTTAAAAGGAGAAGGTGCTCGATTTATGCTCCAAAAACTCTCCTCAATGACCAACCTCCTCCTAGCGTCTCTTGTCAAATAGCCAAATTCTTGCTATAGTCCCTTGTCTAACAGCCAACGTCCTAGCGTATATTGTCAAATAACCAACCTCCTTTTTACGTCCCTTGCCGAATTGCCAACCTCCTCATAGCGTCGATTGTCAAAGAGCACACCTTTTCCTTTCGTACCTTGTTAAACCGCCAACCTCCTCCTGTCGTCCCTTGTTAAACGGTACATCTCGTCATACCGTTCCGCGTCAAACAGTCCTAATCGAGTATATTATCAATAACAAACCTCCACATAGCGTCCCTCGTAAAGCAACTCACCTCCTAGCCTCGTGAGCGCCCACTGTCGAACATTAAACCACCTAGTGTCTCGTGTCGAAAAACCAACCTACTCCTAGCGCCCCTTATCAAACAGCTTACCTCTTCCTAACGTCCCGTTCAAAACATCTTACTTTGTCCAAGCATCCGTTGTCAAACAGTCAATCTCCTACTAACGTTCCCTGTGAAAAAGGTCACCTCCTTCAACGTCCGTAGCTTAACAGACAATCTCCTACTGGAAACCTTTGTCAAACAGTTCATCTCCTACAATCGCCCCTAATCAAACAGCCCATATCTTTTTCAAACGCCCCTAGTCAAACAATATATCTCGTACTAGCGTTCTATCCTCTGCTGTTGCCCCTTGTCAAATAGTATATTTCATACAAGCGTCCCATATTACAGCCCATCTCCTCCAACTTTCTTAGTCAAACGGTCCATCTGTTACTAGCATCCTTTATGAAACAGACCATCTCCTACTAGCGTACTTTGTCAAACAGTCTATCACCTACTAGCGTACTTTGTCAAATAGTCCATCTACTACTAGCGTA
The DNA here is from genome assembly GCA_031471495.1 of Clinocardium nuttallii. Taxonomy (NCBI): domain Eukaryota; kingdom Metazoa; phylum Mollusca; class Bivalvia; order Cardiida; family Cardiidae; genus Clinocardium; species Clinocardium nuttallii. The sequence continues at coordinate 12,987 of JAUELF010232218.1, forward strand.
CTTTGTCAAATAGTCAATCTCCTACTAGCGCCCTGTGTCAACCAATCCATCTCCTGCTAGCGTCCTTAGTCAAACAGTCCATCTCATATTATCATCCCTAGTCAAACAGTCCATCTTATGATAACGTCCCTTGTCAAACAGTCCATGTCATACTAGCGCCCTCAGACAAACAGTCAATCTCCTACTAGCACTCCTAGTCAAACAGTCCATCTCATACTAACGTATTTAGTCAAACAGTCCATCTCCTACTAACGTCTTTAGTTAAACAGTCCATCTCATACTAACGTCCTTAGTCAAACAGCACATCTCCTACTAACGTCCTTAGTCAAACAGTCCATCTCCTACTAACGTCCTTAGTCAAACAGTCCATCTCCTACTAACGTCCTTAGTCAAACAGCACATCTCCTACTAACGTCCTTAGTCAAACAGCACATCTCCTACTAA
>JAUELF010232228.1:0-13429 GCA_031471495.1 Clinocardium nuttallii
CTCATTATTATACCTCACATGACTTTGTAAGGTTAAATTCTCATATACTCATCATGGGCAATTTCTTACTGTCTCATACTTGATTCTAAAAGTCGAATCTGAAATTGAATGGGAATCAATACTCATTATTATACCTCACATGACTTTGTAAGGTTAAATTCTCATATACTCATCATGGGCAATTTCTTACTGTCTCATACTTGATTCTAAAAGTCGAATCTGAAATTGAATGGGAATCAATACTCATTATTATACCTCACATGACTTTGTAAGGTTAAATTCTCATATACTCATCATGGGCAATTTCTTACTGTCTCATGCTAACAGTACGTTTTTGACCGGTCAACAGTATACTGTTTAGTGTTATATGGCATGCACGTGTATGACGTCATTTCAAACTATAAAGTCACTGTTTAAAGGTGTGTGTCATGTAACATTAATCTGTTCATATGCGGTTTTATATTGAAGTACCCATGTTCACCTCAAAATCCGGGTACAGAAAAAATGGAATAAGCTTGTTATTTTGTTCGGTATAATAAAATAAATATTGCATGGTTTCCAGTGTGACAGTACATTCTTTGTGACAATATTTATATAATGCCTGAAGTAGTTGAAAACGCAATCAATGAGATTCAGACAGCACTTTTTTTGACAAAACACATTAGCAAAAATAAAACAGAAATATTTAACTTATGAACGAAGAGTAACTCCAAATATATATTTGAATTGGAAACGCATTCAAAGACAAAATATGAAACAGTGCAAAAATCACTGTCAGATATATGATTATTTCAGTACAATAAATCAGACAAAATCCTTTCCAAAGTTATGTAACCTTGCCTGCAGAATGTTAGTTAGCAACAAAATGGAAAACAAGTAGCTAATAATGTTTAAGAGTCAAAGCCATATATATTTCTGAGAACTGTTCAGAACCGGAATCAGGTTAATTTCTAAGTAAACAAGAGCTGTCGAAGGAAAGCCTGTTCAACTATTTGACATCTGATTAGTAACTTAAGATATCAGCTTTAATGTAGTTGCATTCAAAAGAGTGATAATTTACATTATATGCAGGATAGAGTAATCTTACTTGATAATCTACATAGAGTTTCTAAGTAAAAGAAAAGGGGCATAACTTTCATTAAATGCAGATTCTTATCTAACTTGATATTCTACATAGGTGTGATAGTTGGGAAGGATTGTAATTTAGTTTAAATGTATTGCATCAAGTAAATACTGAGATATGGACTGAGACAAGGGCCATAATTTGCATTAAGTACAGGATCGAGTTATCAAATTTTATTTAAGTTCCATAGTTGTGGTAGTTGGAAGTCATTTTAGAAAGTTTTAATATATGCATCAAGTAAATACTGAGATATGGAAACTTAATTTTGTTGCCCACAAAACTTAAATCAAATCAAATAGTCAAGCTCAAATGAGGTTTGCAAGCTGAAATCAATTTACAGAATATGGAGTTAATGAACTTACCATATCCGATGGGTCTGACTGTTTTGGGTTTTCCTTAGGTGTATGTTTAAGTTTCTTTTCTGTTGTAGGCTGCAAGTTAAACATAAATTATGACTTAATATGAAGTAAAGGCAAGTTTATACTGCAACACTTTGTGCACAGGTGAGCTAAAAAAATATCTATACTTGTGTTTTAATATTGCACTATCAATCAGACAAAATCCTTTCCAAAGTTATCTAACCTTGCCAGCAGAACGAAATTTAGCATCAAATGGCAAACAAGAAGCTAAGAATGTTTTAGAGTCAAAGCCATATATATTTCGGAGAACAGTTAAAAAAACTCAACCCAGAATCAGGTTAATTTCTAAGTAAACAAGAGCTGTCGAAGCAATGTTTTAGGTAGTTACTAAGACACAGTCTCTTTATGTTGTTGCATGCAAAACTTTAACTAGAATTTAAGTCCATAAAAGGCATGTTAGAGTTATTTAACATAGGTGTGATAGATGGGAAGGGTAATGTATAAATTTTGAAAGCAATGCATAAGTTCTAGAAAATCAACTCTTAATTTAGTTGCATGCAAAATTTAAACCAAGTTTCTTGGTAAAAAAGGGCCATAATTTGCAAAACAAGAGCTGTCGGAGGACAGCACGCTCGACTATTCCACTGCTTTTTAAGTTACTGAGATACGGAGTCCAAAAAGGGCCATAATTTGCATAAAATGCTAGATAGAGTTATAGTACTTGATTGTTTATATAGGTGTGATGGTTGGAAAGAGATGTACAAAGATTCAATGCAATGCATTAAGTAGTTACTAAGGAAAAGTCTCTTAATGACTTGTTGCATGCAAAACTTTAACCAGAATTTATATTTGTCGAAAAAGGGCCATTACTTGCATAAAATAGGTGTGAGGGTGGAAAGGGTTGTATAAAGTTTCAAAGCAATGCATCAAGTAAATTCTAGGATATCGACTCTTAATTTAGTTGCATGCAAAACTTAAACCATGTTTCTCGGTAAAAAAAGGGCCATAATTTGCAAAGTATACTGGATAGAGTTATCATACATACTTGATTGTTTACATAGGTGTGATGATTGGAAAGGGGTGTATAAAGTTTAAATACAATCCTTCAAGTGGTTACCAAGATGCGGTTTCTAAATGTAGTTCCACTCAAAACTTTAACCAGAATTACAAAGTTAAAAAAGGGCTATAACTTGCATAAAATGCAGGATAGAGTAATCTAACTTGATAATCTACATAGGTCACTTAGGTGTGATTGTTTGGTAGGGTTGTATGATGTTTCAATGCAATGCATTAAAAATAAATACTGAGATATGGAGTCTTAATTTAGTTGCACACAAAACCATAACCAGAATTTCTAAGTAAAAAGGGCCATAATTTGCATAAAATACAAAAAAGAGTTATCTAATTGATAAGCTACATAGGTGTGATAGAGGGAAAGGATTGTAGAAAGTTTTAATACAATGCATCAAGTGAATACTGAAATATGGACTCTTAATACAGTTGCACGCAACACCTTAACCAGAACTTCTAAGTAAAAAAAGGGCCATAACTTGTAGTTACAAAGCTATGCTCTCCTAATGTAGTTGCACGCAAAACTGTAACCAGAGTTTCTAAGTAAAAAAAGGGGTATAAGTTGCATTAAATGAAGCTTCTTATTTAACTTATGACCTAGTTTTTGACCGGACAAAGTGAGTGTGATCACAACAGCTCATCTTGCACTTCGTACACAGGCGAGCTAAAAAAAAAACAACAATTGTACACAAGATATTCTTTGAGCCTTTTTTCTTTCCATTCCAAACTTTAGCAAAAATAATTGTTTTGCCAAGTTGAGAGGACACTTGAAAACTTTGGCTTGTTGCTAAAGATAGGCTTGACTGTTAATATGCAATCACAATTGTTATAAAAAATAACTTTAAATATTTTGAACTTTATTCCTTCCTCACATAAAGAAGCTTGAATGGACAACCTTTGACTAACATTGTTAAAGTGAAAAACAAAGTGACAAAAGAAGATTTTTTTCAAAACAAGCAATTTCTTCTTTTGTCACTATGTTTTCAAAAATCAGTCTCCAGCAGAGGCGTCAGAAAGTATATATATGAGGGAAAGGGATAACTGTTTTTAGTTTGTGCCAATAAGTTTTCAAAGCCAACTACTGCGTACTTGGTGTATGAGGGAAAGATTATGGATTAAACGTTATTTAATTGATGAGATACTGAATTCTATCAACAAGATATAATCCATATCACCCACACTGTGAATGATATAGGTTTGACGTCATCTGTCATGACCTCAAACCATTGACATGACATCATTTTCCTAGCATTCGGTTATGTTATAAAACACATTTTACGTCATCAATGCATTATCATTAAATAAAGGAAATGTGTTTGTTTTGAGTGAAGAGTATATTGAATATATTTCAACTCAAAAAGATACAATTTTTACATTTTCAATTATTGTATCACTTCTCAATGAGATATATTCCATATCCACTCAAAATAAACGAATATCCTCAGTATGTTACTTGAGTTACTTACTGGTATAGAATCATAGGATTTTGGGTGAGCGTCTTGAATTGATATCGGCTTAAGAGCTGAAGTTGGTGCCTCCAACAGATGATAATGCCCAAGGCTTCTTAATGGTTCCTGGCTGGTCACAGTCGTGTCCATCTCCAACATACTCGTGTATGATTGGTCATAATCCTGTGCGTATGTTTGGCAGTCAGTGAATGGTAAAGAGAACTAAAGGAGTAAACAATAATGTTTAAGATACAGTAAAACCTGTGCTAACGACCACCTTTGTTCAGCAATTCCCTGCCTAAAGCGACCACTCTTTTTTTTAAATTCCCCATTAGTCTTTTTTTGTTGAAATTAATGGCCGTGCAACTTAAAACCACCTGTAAACAGAGACCATATTGTTCATTTCCCATGGGTAGTCTTTAAACACAGGTTAGACTGTACATATGAATGTACATTCTGCATTAAACAAAATTAAAAATCAAGTTAAGAGAAATATTTCATTTTCGAAAATCTCCATTAGACACTTATAAACCCTATGTTGTGGGTACTCAAACAAAATTATCTCGCTGAGACAATTTCTGTGAGTATGCACAATATAGGATTGGTTGAGTAATACTAAAGATAGTGTGCAGAAAAATCCATTTAACCCCCTTATCTTATTATATTATTAAACAAAACTCCTATGTTGTGGGTACTCAAGCCCCATTAGCTCAGTCAGTAGCGACGAGGGCTGTCAATCCAGGGGTCGTGAGTTCGAATCCCGGCTCGGTCAACATTCTTTCTGACATTTGACAAAAGTCAATGCGACATGCGTCATTTGTCTTTCACCAATGGGCTTAGTCTATGTGGAAAAGCAGCCAGTTTCTTGGAAAGAATGTTGTGTGTTGTACTGGTGTGAGAAAACCAGGAAACATATGAGTAGGTGAACTGGCCCTGGCCGCCTTGATATGACTGAGAAATTGTTAAAAACGGCGTTAAACCCCAATCAATCAATTTAAAAACAAGAGCTGTCCATCAACAGTACTTTAAACTTTTAGTGCTTGCCAATATTAAACAAAACTTTTCTCAGTAAAATCTTATTATTTAAATTTCAACGTCTTAAACTAAAAGTAGGATAAGTGGTTAAGTTTACACAATTTTTTAACTCTTACTGAAAACTTGACAAAGATGCGACAATGATGCCATTATGAAGTCAGTAGCTCTCTGTTTCTTCAAAAGGTTGAGCTAAAAAAAGCGATGACTTGACAGTAAGACCACTATCTCCTTTATAGACTAAGTTCTTACCTTGACAGTAACATAACTATTTCCTTTTTAGACTAAGTTCTTACCTGCAAACAAGGGTGTTGACATCCTTGTGGATTATTAACATGCTGAACAATATTCTTCACAAAGGCAATGAAGTCTGGATTGCATATTGACTGCAATGTTTGCAGGACCTCCGGAGAAGGAGCTGTCAAAGACAAAAATATGCATAATGCATGCAGTTAATAAAGTTGTGGTAGAATTACTTTGACTATCAGCTTTGACACAATGTAACTTTGTTTAAATCAGGGAGGTAGATAAGACGTAGATAAAATAAATTAATGAGTATTATTAATAATTATGGATTTACAGTATTAGCATGTAAATTTATCTGTATGATTATACTCTATATATCCAGGTGGTTTAAACCATCACTATGACATCACTATGCGTAATTATGTTTCTGTTTAAACCAGATCTACGTCCCTGTTTAAACCTATTTTCGTAACCCCCTAACATTTTCAAACATACCAACATTCTGCTGCAGACAATGATGGATCATTATTATGGAAAAGGTTAGTTGTAAAATCTATAAAGGGAAGAAGTGTTGTTATAATTGAATAGTTTAAACATATTTTGGTATATTATGGAGAAATTGCCCTTTCTAAAATATTAAAAAACGTCAGTCTTGTAAATGAAGACAGATACATAAATACGCATATATGCATATTTATTTCTCTACTGAAGATGATAAGAAAGCTAACAGAATACAAGTGGATACTTTTATCAGACTGACAAAATATGTCACATTGGCTTTTTCAAACGCCAGAAAGAACGTTGGTTGTCACAGAGGCAGAACAGAGACATAAATACGCTGGCCATAGTGGTCGAGCTGACATTTAAATCCACAACCCCTGTATTGATAGTCTTTCAAAAAAAGAAATCGCTATGCTCATTTTTTGTATTATCATGCATACGCGATCGGTTGACCAATACTGACAGATAATAAAACGCGAAACCTTCTAATTTTTTTGAACTACTGTATCGACAGCCGGAGCTTAGATTATGTTCAAATAAAGGAATAAAACTCAAGCTAAGTTTTCTGTGATGTGTCGGACTCCTTTTTTAAACGTTTGACGTAGAATCATTTTTCCATTAGGCTACGCGACATTGTTTGGTTTTTTTTAAAGATCCGGGTAGTTAGTTTTGACACGAGCCGAAACCATTACGTAAGGCGTCTAATGATTGGCTGTAAATAAACTGTTATCCAATCAGAATCGAGGTTTTAATGAAAGCGAATGACTCATATTCATGACGCATGAGGACAAAAACCGAAACAATCGAATACAACCGAGGATGCGAGTGTCCGAAAAGATATGATTGTTCAATTTCCCGAATGATGGAACATTCATTTTGGCAAAAGACATTACTCATAATTTACCTCTTTTGTCACAATATTTTCAATTCAATAATGATACTAAATTATTAGAGATTTCTTTTCTTTTTTTGCCGAGATGTTTTCAAAGGACTTTTTAATAAATAGTAGATTGAAACTCAGGCTATGAGAGATTTTTTTACCCAAATAAAAAAAACTCAATTCAATTAATTAGGTTTAAAAGTAGTTACCTGTTATTCTTGATGTGGTTGTTTGGTCAACTTCATCTTCATTTACAGCCATGATTGCTGATTGACATGCCTGCCATGTATTTCTTAGAGACGTCATTTGAGGTAGAATTGTATGTTGCATGGTTCTTCCGGAGTCCTGTCTCTCAGACGTGCATGTATTACCAATATTCGTCATTTCAGGTTGATTTGTATTAAATGCCAATGGCATGCTTTCTGATTCATCCAAATTCAATAGTGATTCGCCCTGCACTAACTCGGACATATCGAGTTGGGCTATTTCACTCCCATGTTCTTCTAAAACTTGTGATTCTGGTTATTCACGGTTGACTTCTTGAGGTAACTGCTCCCCAGTAAACTCATTAAACAGTTTAAACATAAGTTTACCAGCCTGAATACTTGGCGTTTCCGACACCGTTTTAGGCACTTTGGGGGTTTGAGACTTATTTTGTGTTTTCTTCTCTTCTGTTGGTTTAGTTGACACTTTTTTTTTTTTTGGACTTAGTTCAATCTCTTGTCGTTCACTGGCTAGTAACCTGTCTGTCTTTACTCTTTCTCTCTTGGCCTGTGACTTCTTTGTTCCCGCTCGCAAACCATATATTTCATCAGGTACATCGCTTCCGGCATGGACCTTCCCCTTGATTATAGTAGTATATGCGTTGGTTGCAAATTTAACCAGACTTTGCTCATCATCTGTAATAAAATTGTGGATTTTAATTAATTATATGAGTATTATAAGAAAACATAGGTTTAACATGAAATAATCACCAACTGTTTTGACAGTCCAGGGACAATGTATATCCCGTGTATACATTGTACCTGGACAGTCATATAAAACACCTGTCACGATAGTGTATCATTCTATTTTTAAATATTTACACCTTACAATTATATCTATCAAATTATCCCATTTTTAACATTTACTTTCACCTTCAATGTTATGCACATTGATTTAATACGGAATATTAATTTGCGTGAGCGATAAAATGGTTTGTATGGCACTACAAGTATCGTAGTAGATATACTGGTTGTCTGGGTATTTTACTGCGTCACGCAGATTCAAAACGGATAGACTCTACCTGAAGATAAGTATTTTTCAACGGTTGGTAGGTGATATAGAATTTAAATCCGTTGTGTCTCAGATAATCTTTTTATTATAACTGAAACTGAGAGATACAATTTCAATTTTAAGATGCACGTTGCGCAACATTAAAACACAAACCGAAAGGCAGTGACAAACAAATACATTTTTTTTATTATAAAATGATTTACCCTTTGCTATTACAGTATCATGATTAATAATAATAATAATAATATAATGTATTTCATGACTAACCTCCTGTTTTCACAATTACTCCATGGAATATCTCTTTTGGTTTGCCAGGTTTTCGCCATGGCATTTCAACATTCATTTTAACTTATCCTTATCTTTTTCACTCACAACACTTAATGTTGCATCTTCTTTGAAATAAATACAAGCGAACATGTTTACGGTTAACGGCTTTCTAGAAACTTGGCTTCAATATTTGTAAAAGAGCGCGATGGCTTATTTTCACGTGACGAGGGACATTAAGGGTTTGCAATATTTAGCATTTGTATATTAGTCTTAGGATGGAGCACAAACATGAAAATAACACAAAATACATGCAAAGGTAACTTTAATTAAACAGTCTTTTGGTTAGACCAGTAAACAAGTAAGGAACAAGACAGTAAAATCAATCATTAAATATCGATTTATATTCTATTCCTGTTGGTACCTTCTTGTGAATAACGTCATACAACGGTTCAGTAGAGCGCGAGCGTAAACAACGTCACAAACAACAACCGTGACGGTGATAATGCAGTTTTGTGCTTACGATTACGTCATATAACGTTTCAATGGAGCGCGAGAGTAAATAACGTCAACAAACAACAACCGTGACCGTGATAATGCAGTTTTGTGCTTACGGTTATGTCATACAACGGCTCAATATAGAATGCGAGTGTAAACAACGTTAACAAACAGCAGCAACCGTCACATTCAGTGACCTTGTGGTAATAAATATATACGTAAACATTCTCATACAAATCAGATAATGATTGTATTGTGTTGGATTTAAAACAATATGTAGCATGGAAAACCGTCAGTGATCGTCTGATAATAAATATATATGTATACGTAAACATTCTCATACAAATCAGAAAATGATTGTTTTGTGTTGGATTTAAAACAATATGTAGCAAGGAAAACCGTCAGTGATCGTGTGATAATAAATATATACGTAAACATTCTCATACCAGATACAAATCAGAAAATGATTGTATTGTGTTGGATTTAAAACAATATGTAGCAAGGAAAACCGTCAGTGATCGTGTGATAATAAATATATATACGTAAACATTCTCATACCAGATACAAATCAGATAATGATTGAATTGTGTTGGATTTAAAACAATATGTAGCAAGGAAAACCGTCAGTGATCGTGTGATATAAATATATAGATTTACGTAAACATTCTTATACAAATTATCAGAAAATGATTGTATTGTGTTGATTTAAAACAATATTAAGCATGGAAAGTCGTAGAGGTCCGTACGGGAAAACACATTGTGAAAGGGAAACATGCTTACAATTATCAGACTATGACGATGACATTTTATGCGATAACAGTCACGCTGTTTTACAATACGACAAGTTTGATAACAGTCACGCTGTTTTACAATACGACACGTTTGATAACAGTCACGCTGTTTTACAATACGACAAGTTTGAAGCGTTGCCGAGTAAAAAACCAAGAACAGAATATGAAGGCTCTCCGGGAATTAACAGACGTGTTGCCGTCGATGAAACAATGGGAATTTTTAGTGGCGACGTCGAGCACATACAAGAATATGTAGAAGTCAAAGACATTGTAAGTTACTTGATATTTCTTTTACATAGTTACATATAATACTATACTTAAAACTTGCTATTGTAAACTGACACGAAAAAGAAACGCAACAAGTAATGTAATAGGCAATATTTATTACATATTTGATATTTAGCCAAACAAACGTGTGCATAAATCAACAGTAAGCGTGATGGAGATTACGGGGCCTGTATGAATAACTTGAAAACATTAAAAAAAAAACAGGTGAGCGATACAGGCCGGCAATCATGACACTCTTGTTTAAAAGAAGCTGGAGAAAATACTTGAAATTGGCTAAGGACTTTATGAAAAGTTGTGATACCCCGTGACCGTAATAAAAAATGAATAAGAATACAATTATAAGTTCTGAACCGATCGAGATGTAATGATCGAAAATTAATGTATGAAGGAAATAGATTGTGACGTCACTCAGGAATGTGGAAGTTCCCACGCTAAGAAAAAGTAAAAACGAATACAACCAGGTAATTTATTCAGGGCAATCATGGCACTTTTGTTTAAAAGAAGCTGGAGAAATGTTTGATCATGTGTGTGCAAGGATCCTCGTACTTTCTGAATTTGATTTCAGAACATAGGAGACGTTTTCGCGAATCCTTGTACAAAATGCAGTCTGTTCATTACTCATGGGTTGTAACAAATAGGTTGTATGAAACAAAGGGAGATCACTCCTTACTATTTAGTCTAAAAATAGAACGACTGCGTGTAAGCTACGTAAAAGTGAAATAAATCAAGACAATCAAACACAAGCTCGGAGATATCGTCAATTAGAATAGGGATCGTATACATGGGCAAGGCCTTCCACAAAAGTTGTGAGTCATCATCCGTAATAAAAAATTGAATAAGAATGTTTGAATGATCGAAAATTATAATGCATGCAGGAAATTGATTGTGACGTCACTCGGGAATGTAGAGGTTCCCACGATCAAAAAAGTAAACAAATAGTATTCAGATAGTAGTCCCGACAATGCAGATGTTGGGGTCAATGCTTATGAAGGGTCATGGCTGCTATAGAGTGATAGAGCGATATAAACATGAAAGATACTGATAGAGAGAGAGAGAAAGAGAGATAAATAGATATTTGGACAATTTTATTTCTACAGGTAATATTTTAACCAGAGAAAGAGAAAGAGAGAGAGAGAGAGTTAGAGATTTGGACAATTTTATTTCTATGGGTGACATTTTGACCAGAGAGAATTAGAGAGAGAGAGAGAGAGAGAGAGAGAGAGATAGATAGAAAGAAAAATAGATAGAGAGAGAGAGACAGATAGATAGATAGATAGAGAGAGAGTGAGAAAGAGAGAGATAGATAGATAGAGAGAGAGAGATAGAAAGAAAAATAGATAGAGAGAGAGACAGATAGATAGAGTGAGAAAGAGAGAGATAGATATATATATATAGAGAGAGAGTGATAGAAAGAAAGAGGGAGATATAAAAATGAAAGATACTGATAGAGAGAGAGAGAGAGAGAGAGAGAGAAAGAGAGATATATAGATATTTTGACAACTTTATTTCTACAGGTGATATTTTAACCAGAGAGAGAGAGATAGAGAGAAAGAGAGAAATATAAAAATGAAAGATACTGATAGAGAGAGAGAGAGAGAGAGAAAGAGAGATATATAGATATTTGGACAATTTTATTTCTACAGGTGATATTTTAACCAGAGAGAGAGAGAGAGAGAGTGATAGAGAGAAAGAGAGATATAAAAATGAAATATACTGATAGAGAGAGAAAGAGATATATATAGATATTTGGACAATTTATTTATACATGTGTTATTATAACCAGAGAGAGAGAGGGAGATCGAGAGAGTGATAGAGAGAAAGAGAGAGATATAAAAATGAAAGATACTGATAGAGAGAGAGAGAGAAAGAGATATATATAGATATTTGGACAATTTTATTTCTACATGTGATATTTTAACCAGAGAGAGAGAGAGAGAGAGAGAGAGCGAGAGAGATAGAGAGAGTGAGAGAGATATGAAAATGATAGAGAGATAGAGAGTGAGAGAGATATAGAGATTTGGACAATTTTATTTATATGGGTGATATTTTAACCAGAGAGAGAGATATATATATATACAGACAGACATAGAGAGACATATAGAAAGAGAGAGAGAGAGATAGAAAGAGAGGTATGTAGAGATAGATAGAGAGAGAGAAAGCGAGATAGAGATTTGGACAATTTTATTTCTATGGGTGATATTTTAATCAGAGAGAAATAGGTTAAAAACGGCGTTAAACTCCAATCAATCAATCAATCAATCAGAGAGAGAGAGAGAGAGAAATATTGAGAAATAGATATATATATATATATTTTAAATTTAGGTTTGTTTGAAAAGGCCCTACAAATAGCAAAAGAGGCCGAGGATGAGTCAGACATCCAAACAGATATAGAGGCAGACAAATCTGTTCAAGAAAAACGGTATGTACCTTTATGTTGATTTTGTTTGATTTACCTATTTATACTATAGTGACAAAGTGAGATAGACTTCGAATAAAGAGTTGGTTCAATCCTCAGTTGTAGCAAGTGACAATACATTATTTCTCCAGTCCTCACACTCAATAGAGAGTTATCAGTTACTTGTAGAGATAGTCTGTGGGTTCCAGTTATAGTCATCCGCAAGGAAAGAGTCCTTTAAAATAAAACTAATCGTTTGTTGGCCTTTGTTAAAAATGGCGTTTTAACTAGATGTGTAAGAGCACATCAACCATCACTACAGTGACAACACACTTTAGTAAATCAGTGGTGCGAGAAAAAGCAAATGATACGAAATACTCTATATATATTGGCTATCGCCATAGAGAATGTGACGAGAAGTGAATTCAAAGTCGCGTTCAAAAATGCGCTTTATTGTGTCACCTGCGTAGCCTGGTAGGCACTTAGGGATTACTTTTCTTTTGTCTGTCGTCCGTCTGTCTGTCTGTCCGTCACGTTTTCAAATCACTTTTTTTCTACTCACTTTTTGGCACTTATGTTGTAAAACTAATCCTCCGATATTTGTGAATTATTGTCCCAATGGAAATATTCGTTAAACAATGTTAATCAGTTATTATCGTTAGTCCGAGAAAACGATGTGGGTTGTGTAGCTGTCAAAGATGTATTGATAGATGGATGCTGTTGGTCGGAGTTATAATTAATGGATGATTCATATCTAATAATATATGTTTATTCTCATTCGAATCCAACCATCTTTAAGAAAACACACTCGCTTGACCATTGATTGTGCTCCTCCATTGCCACATCGATAGAATTCCATTGACATACTTGTAATCCACATGAAAAACACTTCACTGTATCATTTTGCACAAAATAAATGAAACCAGCTTTTGCAAGTTCTTGTTTATTGGGTTTAATCTGTATTGACCAAGTTGGAAAGGTTTCTAACCTATCTTTATAGAATATAGAAATTGGATAACAAAAATATCTCTCAATTTGTTCCATCTTGTAGTTGTATTTTATATGCATCTGTTGAATTCCCTTCAATAAATGTAGCTTTAAAATGAATGTTTTCCTTTAAATCACAAAGTAAATCAAACAGGTTTCTTTCTCCCCTTTTTTATGATTAATGAAAACGATTCACGACGTTCACATTCTATTTGGCCCGGCCGGGTAGCCCAATAGGTAGCGTATCTGACTCGTGATCTGGTGGTCCCGA